>PQXK01000259.1:0-51546 GCA_004786245.1 Botrytis hyacinthi | reverse complement strand
CCTCTCACCTCCCACCTCCCACCCCCTCCCTCACCAACCATGCCCACCGAAAAACCACACTACACCCCCCTCTCCACCTCGGCGCCTAAATCCCCTCCCCCAACCTACGAATCCGCCTCTTCCCAACACGGCGCGCTCCCCACGCGTCCAGCATCGCAATCCATCTCCACCGGCAAGGGACCCGTACCCCGCGGTCCCTTTCCGCTCGACATCCCCCTGCTGCAGGAATTGAAAGGAAAACGCATTATTCTCGCATCGGCGAGTCCGCGACGGAAACAGATTTTGGCTTCGGTATGTTTGTTTGTTTGTTTGTGTTTAATTTTCTCGTTATTTTTTTATCTTTTTTTGATCTCGTGAGAGAGAGAGAGAGAGAGAGAGAGTACTAGATAGCAATACCAAATAACACCTACTAACCCCCTTACAGATCGGCCTTACCAACCTCGAAATCATCCCCTCCCCCCTCCCAGAGAACCTCTCCAAAGAACACCTCGGCCCCTTCGACTACGTGCTGCAAACCGCCATCCAAAAAGCCCTCTCAGTATACACGCACTGTCTGGACAACTCACTCGCCAGCATTCCAGACCCCTCCCTCATCATCGCGGCCGACACGGTCATCGTCACCAATTCGGGCGCCATCCTCGAGAAGCCCCGCTCGCAAGCCGAACACATCCGCATGCTGCAGCGGCTGCGCGACGACAAGTCGCACAAGGTCTTTACCGCCATCGCCGTCGTGGCCCCGCGCGACGACGCCCGCTATCCGGGATATAACTGCGAGAACGAGGTCGTGGAGACGAAAGTCGTGTTTGATGCGGACATTGGGGATGAGTTGATCGAGGCGTATGTGAAGACGCGGGAGGGGGTTGATAAAGCCGGAGGCTATGCGATCCAGGGCATGGGCGCGATGTTGGTGGAGCGGATAGAGGGCAGCTGGGATAACGTGGTGGGATTGCCCATTCGCAATACGGTGGCGTTGATGGAGAAGGCGGTGTTTGATCAGGAGGATTTAGATCCCGAGGAGAATGAGGAGGGGATTGAGTAGAGGGGTTGGGCATGAAGATGCAGATTACATACGCAATGAGAGATTGAAAAAGAGGAAGTTATATATGACACACACGCACACGCACATGCACATGCACATGCATATACTTCATCTTCACAAACGTACAGGTCAAAATTCGGGGTTCAAAGGGTTACACATATATATTACTAGGTAGGTAGGTAGTGTAAATAGCGCAGCAAAAGCTTATAGAAAGTCATTCTCTGATATTACAATACAAATACAAGACACAATTCAATCCAATTCAATCCAGCCCAACACCTAAGAATCACCCACCTCTACTTTTGCGAGACCGCCCCCAAAATCACCCCCCTTTCCAACCATCTAATCTCCAAGCGAAAGAATCCCCAGTGGCAACAATTCCCACCATCCATTTCAACGTTTACGCCTCTGCAAGATATAAGATACAAGACAACATAAACCCAACCAATAACCTTCCATCTCTAAATTGGATTACATATTACCCATTCTACACTCACTCACATTGAAACATCTAAAATTACTCAAAACATCCCCAAAATTATGGGTAGAAAAGCATCGTAATAGCATTGAAACTGGAACACTTTTCAAAGGATCTATCTAACTCGGTCCTTCTCAATGAAATTTGTCGTTTTCGCATATTCCATTCGTTTGCTTGACTGAACGATTTCAATAGCATCACATCATATCATCATCGCTCATACTCTCATTCCTCATATTCCATCACGTCATCATGCCACTAAAACTCTAGAAACCCCATCCACGTTCCTCTCTCCTCTCCTCACGGTATTCGTCTTCTCTCTCCTCCTCTCTCTCCCTCTCTCCCCAACCACCTTCATTTCCATGATTTCCTCCACCGAATCCCATACCACCAAATCTCTCCGCCAATCCTCCAACTGACTCACCAAATTCTCCACCACCATATCCACCACCACCACCATATTCGTGTCTTGGTGGCTCCTCAAATCTTTCACGTTCACCACCCCAACCACCATGTTCTTCTCTTTGTTGACCATATCCACCATAATCCTGACGAGGCTCCTCAAACCTCTCTCTGCGCTCCTCTCTCTGTGGAACATACTCTTGTGGTCTATCCCTATCTTCGTTGCTGTCGTTACTTCCACGACGACTGTGATGCCTGTGATGCCTGTGATGCCTTCCGTGGCTCCTGTTACTATCACCGCTATCGCTACCAGATCTCTCTTCTCTGTGATGTTGCGCTTCATGATAATGACGTCCATCAGCTGTTTCACCCTCGCGCCATGTTTCGGTCTCGACTCTACCATCAGAACGTTCGTAGATGCGTTCGTTGGTTTCTTCGTAACCTCCACCACGTTGAGGTCTTTGCTCGGTAATTTGTTCAAAGCCAGCTCCGTGGCCTCCTTGCTGACCATATTGTTGATATTCTGTTCGTCTGCCACCATCTGCAAATTGTTCTTGTGTATACTCGGCTTGAGCATAGCGATCACCAGAGCGACCTACTTCAGTGTAGCTCTGTTGGTAGTTACCTTGAGAGTTGTAACCTTCAGAAGAGTATGATTCTTCTTTCCTACCACCACCCAGAACTCCAGCCAAAAGGCTTCCACCAACACCTCCAGCGAGAGCACCAACAATACCACCAAAAGCACCACCACCAACTGCTTCTCCAGCAAACTTGCCAATTCCTTCAGATGCTTGTCCACCAAATCCTGATGATCCACCATTACCACCCATTGAAGAAGCAAGTCCACCCATGATTTCATTTGCCATTGGATTTGATGAAGACATCACAGGACCTTGCTTAGACATTTTTAGTGGTGCACCACATCCATGACCAGTATCGTGAACACCTTCAAGGTGATTTTCTCCATTTTCAACTCCATCTCTGCTCAACTTTCTTCGGTATTCCTCTTGCTCGTCACCGTCCTTGTTGCGCCACCAATCCTCCACAACTCTGAACATAAGTTGACGACCATCAGATGCTCCATCGTCACCATAGTTGCGAAGAGCGGGATGATGGAAAACACCGTTAACGATGCGATCAATTGTACGATCGGGATCAATGCGTTCATCATCCCAACAAGAAATGAGTTGAGGGACAACCCATTTGAGAACTTGAGAAGCGATTTTACCAGCACATTCGTTGAGGATCTAAAAAGTATGTTAGTATCAATGATGGTTGTAGAATGGTTATTATATGCTTTCGGAAAGTTCGATGCCAAAGGCATCATGCGATCTAAGGAAAGACGGCCTTGCGGATAACAATTGTAGTCAAGAAATAGTACTTACGTTGGAGAAATGATCCTTAGACAACATAGAATGTGTAGGATTAGTAGAATGGTCATCGTGGAAAACAATCAATTGCTTGTCCTTACTACTTTGGATAACCTCGGAGGAACCTGTATTCAACTCGGTCTTAATCTGGCTAATGATTGGAAGAACGAATGGAGCAAGGAGAGAGAAGACAAAAATGTTGATTTGTTCCTCAATGTTCTCGATGAGATCTGGAAGGATAGGAATTTTTTCGATAGCTTCACGAATTGATTGCATGGTCTCGTCGTGCCATTGGATGATTGGATATATTTCCTTGGCGACCTGTTGCATTTGAATTGTAAAAGCTTCTGGATCTTTTGGAGAGACTTCCTCTTGAGCTTGTTGGGCGGCAGCAGCATTGGCTTGAAGTTCATCTGCTTTGCTAGCTTCATCTTTACCACCAAAAAGTCCGGAAGGTACTGAACTCAATAAGTCCTTCAGGACACTAGTATTACCTTCACTACCTTCTTGCATGGTTCCTTCAAGGGCTTGGATTTCGCTTTGAGTTGCTTTATCGTCGAATTCACCCATGACAGAGTGAAGGAAATCAACACCACCAAAGGTACCAGTAATGAGTGGGTAAACTGCATGTTGAGCGCCTGGAAGCTCAATTCGAGTTCTTCTTCCAACATGTGGGAAAACATCACGTTCACCCATCTCGATCAGAGCAAGTTCGGTGTAATTGCTGTGAGCAGAAAAATCCTCCAGACAGTGTAGTCCAGTACCCATCAATCGAAGTGCCTCATATAAGTCGTCCTTGTTCTGGTTTCTTCCATACGATCTACCAAGTCGAATAGATTCACGGAAAAGTTTTCGGATATGTTCAGCAGATGACATGATTCCAACGTGTTCGTTTGCAATATAGTTCTTCATGCCAGTCCGGGGGTCGATAGCGAGCTCAACTTCTTCATCGACTGGACCTCGAAGTCTAGGATCATATTCTGAAGCATCAAGGTTATCGGCATAATCTTTTGGGTTATCAATGTGATCTTCTGGTCGATAACAACCCAATCTTTGAGCTGTAACTTCGAATTCTCTTGTGCCATATCCGAATGTCATAAATCCAAGAACCCAGAGTAGAATGCGAATAGCTTCAGCGGAAACATATTTGACGGTACCAACATCGATTGCTTGAGCTGGAGGAGGAAAGAAGATTAGTTTCCAATAGTAGTGAGATTGAGGGGTGGGTGAGGGGTGACCTGTTTTAAGATATGATGAAATTATACTTACAGTAGTCTCTCAGCCAGTTACCAAAGTAAACTCTTGCTACCATCATTTTATCAAACTTCTTTCCACCACAAGCTCTTGACATAACAAGTGTAAGGAGGGTATCTTCAATATCTCCATGGCGCCCTGAGTAACAAATTAGAGAGTGTTTTCTTGCACAGGCGGTATAGACATGAACTCACAGTTTATTCCTTCGATTTTTGAAACCGATGCAATGTTTCCAGCACCAAATGCATGAGCTGGATGTGCTAATAGTAGCAGGATCGCAAAGGATAGAAGCAGCGCCGAGCTGCTGAACGAAATCATATTTGCGATGATATATTCGAATAGTTGTTGAACTTACGGGAGGGGTTCAAACCGAACGCAGCAAGAACAACTAGAAATAACAAGAAAACCCAATGCGAGTAGATTAGTGGACCAGCCGATGGAAGGCTTTGTGAGGGGTCAAATTATGTAGCAAATAGGTAAGCCAAGCCGAATATCTTCAAGATTGGTGGGGTTTTGATACGATATTCGCTGTACGCCAAGTCAAGATGATCCAGTAAGATTGAATCTCGCACGAGAAAGGAATCAAAGGATGTTTTATGATGGTCCTGCGGTCAGCTGTGAATGAAGGAGATTTGTGTAGCAATGGAGGGGAATGATTGGAAAGCTTGTAATCAGTGGACTTTGTAGTGAATGTTATGACCTGATGACGATCACTGATACACAGAACAGACAGGAGTTGCGCCGGCGTTGTCAAAGAGTACTTGGGTAACTTTACAAGCTCGATGAGTGGAGGGATAGCTATGGTACCTAGGTATTTAGGTATTTAGGTATGAAAGTAGTGAAGTGGAGAGGTTTAGATTTTGATGTGGGGTGTTAATAAGGTTGGTTAGGTGCTTGAGGAAGGTACGAACTTGAGTACTGGAGTTTGGAGGTACCTGACTTATTAGGAATACCTGGGTAGGTAATAATAGAATTTGCTTTTGAAGGCCCAGTTTAAAATGCCCAAGAAGTGAGGTTATCTCGAGTTTTGTACGATAAGTGCGCCTACCTCCCTACCTAGTACCAGTTGTGAGGGAAGATGTATGTGTTTTGAACCGTTGTAGAGCTTTCAATAATGTTTGATTGGGTGGTTAGAAGGGCGTCATTTACCACGTTGTGTTGAAGGTTGAGTTCTTATCAAAAGTATGAATTCTTTGAGATTGGGGTAGCATCATGTAAGTTGTTGGAAGTGCGACGGTCAATATATATCCATCCATATCGATATGAATACAGCTTCTCAACCCTATCCAAACAGTATCCAATTGTTGAAGAAATCATATCCATAGAGTACCTAGGTAGTAACAGTAAAGGCAATGAAACAATAAAACAATACAGCGATAAATCTGAAATCTGAAATCTGAAATATTGAAAAGCAAAGGAAGCCAAACCAGATCAACCCCAATCACTAGAGCAGAGAGCACATGTGGTAAGGTAATTAGGCTTAATATGGGTAGAGTAGGGTCGAGAAGGGTAGAATAGGCCGGGTTATATCGTGATACGAGAATATCTTTAGGTATACCCTGTAATGCGCCCACAAAAGCCAATTTTCTGTTACCAAATATAAATTGGATCAGTAGAAACTTGAAAGGTGAGCTGAAATCAATTTAATCGTTCAGTCCATTTCAGTACTCAGAATCGGTATTGGTACCTACCTAGTGCTCACACAATCTGTAGGAGAAAAACCAGACTGAATCGATTACCGTCGAAGCTATTTAATGATTGGATTGTTGTATGTCAATTTAGAGAATTAACAGTTTAAATGTAAATGTAAATATTATTATACTATAGATTTAGGTATTTTGTGAATGAATCCCCGTTGAAGCCATTCTCTTCTTCTCATATTTACCCCGAGTACCTAGGTACCTTCTGAAATAGGTCAAATAAATACTACCGATTAGGTGTTTATTAATCTGTAGTACAAGATCACCGAGATCGGGACGGGGAAGAGGAACCTTTGAGGCTTCGTAGCGCCGAAATGTATAGAGATCTATACCTAGCTAGGTACTAGATTCGATCAAAAAAGACCCCGTGGCCTCCCCCTATGAGGATGATACAGTGCCAATATAAGCACAGTGAATGAATCAAAGTGAGTTGGGAGAAGCAAAAGAAAGTATTTCCACGGGTTCTAGGCATTGAATTGAGTATTTATATTAGATAGATAGTTATATATTTCTTGAATAGATGCTGGTAGTAGTATCTCTTTGAAATCATGAGGTACCTAGGAAGGATTCAATATAAAGTTTTGGATAAGAGCAAACAATAATACCACTAGGTACCTACTGACTTTATTTATCACTACAATAAAAGAAAGAAACTGCTCTGAAAACTACAACGCTATCTTTTTATCTACATCTTCTACCTACTACCTACTACCTACTACCTACTACCAGTACTCACTACTTTTCTTCCAATAATTACATGCACTCTCGCATTCTCATACTGTACCTACCCTACTACCTAATACTTAGTAGTAAAATAAATAGTTACATCTTTCAGTGTTCAATTTTAAAAATGGCGCGTGTTTTCTTTTACCCCCTACACCCATAATCTACCTAGTACTTATCACTCTACACCCACAGTAGAAAGAAGAGAAGAGCAATAAAAAAAGATCAAAAAATCAAAAAATCTTTTACTCGCTATACCCCCTCCCCTCCCCCCACCCCACTCATTCAATTATTCCTTTCCTCACTACTGTACCCTACTTTTCCCTACTTTTTCTACTTTTCCCTCGTTTCGCTCGTTTCCCTCGTTTCCCTCGTTTCCTTCACTCACGCTCGCTCACAAACGAGTTGGTGCGGCCTTCCATTAACCCCCAGTGATCTTAGTGATCGGAAAGCCCATAATCCGCTTTTAAATAATTCACCTTTCCCCCCCTTCCCCCAAAACCCAAACAAACCCCAAACATAATCCCTCAAAATTTACTTACCTCTCATACTTCTCAGGCTTGGAATATCAGCAACGACAGCCTACAATCCAAAACATACAACCTTTCAATAACATACATACACACCTACATACACACCTACCCACGCACTCACATAACATATTAATCAGAATATATTAAAAATGCCTCGTCCAAAGAAGACTGAAGAAAAACCAAAGGATGTTCCAGCTGGTGATGGAGCAACTTTACAAATCGATGTTGCAAGCTTTGTGAGAACTAGAGATACTGTAAGTTTCCTCTTCTTTATTCCCATCTCATTTTTTTTACATTCCTTGTCTCGAGCCATTCCATCTTCTTCATCGCATTCCTCCAATCCATCAACTATCCCCCCGCCATTACCTTTCTACATCATTCCCGTCAGCTATAGTTCAACAACTATAACCCATATATATTTGAATCATACAAATATCGAAATCGCACATTGACGCGACTCGATTGCACCTATTTTCACGTCCAAAATCCCAACTCCAAAATCTCCCTCAAAGTCTTCAATCACGCGTCAATACTGTTTACATCTGATCAACTCTTTCGCGTTTCGATACAATGGCGACCCCACCAACCCGCCAGCAAATGGATTTAAACTTGTATCTTTGTGAGCAAACGCTAATGTGGTCCAAGTTTATCGGTGGTCTCGCGACTTTACAAGAAGCTATCTCGAGTGTTTCTTCCGCCTACATCAAACATACCAACGCTGTCCTCGGCGAACATGGCACCGGCTATACCATCGACACAGCTCTATCCAAGCTCGGCGATAATCCTCTCCTCGAAACCTTGGGGGCTCTTCAACGCGCTGCAAGTCCTATCATAGCTAAAGCTGTGGATACTGCTCCAGAGAAGAAGGAAAGAAAAAAGAGACAACATGATCCAAATGCGCCAAAGCGTCCTCTGACTCCATTCTTCCTCTACATGCAAACCGCTCGTCCGATTATCGCAAAAGACCTTGGTGATGTTCCCAAGGGAGAAGTTTCAAGTGAAGGTACAAAGAGATGGACTGATATGGCGCCTAAGGATAAAGCTGTAGGTTTTCTTATCCAAGCTCCTTTTTCCATTACTAATAGTATTTCAAGCTTTGGCAAGATGCCTACAAGGACAATCTCCGTCTCTACAATGCGCGCATGCACTCCTACCGCAGAGGTAACCTTACAGCTAAGGAAATGGGTGATGATGCTGCCGCAGCATACGCTGATGAGAACAACATTGGAGCAGATGCTTCTGCCGATGCTCAACTTGTAGGAGAAGCTACCGCCGGCGTTACAGCTACAGTTGAGGAAGAAGAAGATGCCGAGGGTGAACCTGAAGCCGAAGCGGAGGTTGAGAAATCACCAACTCCAGCTCCTAAGACCCCAAAAGCCAAGGGACGTAAATCAAAAGGCAAAGCCGATGTCGCTGAAGAAATCCCCGCTCCATCATCTGCTTCTATCGTCCCCCCTCAAAAAGAGGCAAGTCCAGCTAGAAAGCGTAAGCGCTCTGGCAAGAAGGCTGATGAGCCAGTTGTCGCTACTACTGAGCAAGAAGAAGCACCTGCAACAGTTGAAACACCCAAATCAGCACCAAAGTCTAGAAAGAAGAAGGCTAAGACTGATGCATAGATTAAGAAGACGGGATAAAGATAATCAATCATCATAACAAATATTAAGATCTTTTTCTTTTTGTAGTAAAAGATTCCAGCTACTCAGGCGTGGCGTTCATATTTGATTTCTTTCTTTGCAATTGTGTTTAGGGAGGTCTTTTTAACATAACATGCAGTTATCGCTTTGGTTTTCTCTCACTTTTTCTTTTTCTTTTCCTTTTCCTACACTTTTTGTCGTAGTCGAATGGTTGATGGATGTGGATATGGATATGGGTGCTTTACGTGAATTCTGTTTACTTTGATTTGATCAATGGACATGGATGAATGGACCTATGGGTTATCGTACTTTAGCTGGCACGAGGTACAAAATGGGTGGATTGGTTGATTGATTGATTGGTTGCAAGGTATACCTTTACCTTTTGCTTTCTGTGGGAGAAGCAGGAGGATCAATTGAATTACTTTCTTGAGTTGTGAGTGAGTGAGTTGTGAGCTTTTGTGTGAATGGAGAAGGGGAGAGGAGGGGATGGTAGAGCAGGGAGGGGAAGAGAAGATGAGAGGGCAAGGGAATGGGAATGGGAATAGGTTATGCATTATGTAGCTAGCTAGCTTTCTATCTATCTATCTTTGTTGCCAGTGGAGTGGGACGGCATGGCATGAATAAATGACAACTTTGATGTTATACCTCTTCTTCTTCTTCTTCTTCTGACGATGATGATGATGATGATGATGGAATGTTCTTGATATTAGTGATATTGTTATTCTTGTGAGATGTAGCTGTTTTTATGTGAGGGCTGAAGTGTGAGGTATCAGGTGTGAGGTGTTTAGATGTAGAAATAATCAATGAGTGTGCATTCAAGCTTTCTTTATTGGAGAGGTTAGAATGCGATGCGATGCGATGCGATGAAATAAGGTGAATTAGTGAGTGAGTGAGTGAGTGGGTAGGAGAGGAGGATGGATTTGAGTGGTGTGGTGGAGATGGGTAGGTTGTGGTTGGGGATTCGTTGTGGATTGGTTGTGGTTGGGGATGGGGATACGGATAGGATATAGATGCGGATGTGTATGCTTGTGTTTTTGGTTTGGTAGAGTGGTGGGTGTTGGGTTTTGGGTTGATAGATTGTGAGCGGGGTGGAGATGGGGGATGAGGGATGAGGGATGGGGATGGGGATGGGGAAACTTGTGAAGCTTAGAAAAGAGAGAGAGAGAGGAGAGAGAGGAGAGAGGAGAGGAAAGGAAAGGAGAAAAGCGGGTTTGGATATGGATATGAATATGAATAGAGTACTTACTTACTTGGGAAGAGTTGAGTTGGAGAGGGTGTTAGCGAAGCGAAAAGGGGGAGGGAAGGGAAGGGCAGTAATGGAAAGAGGGAGAAAGGGGATGAGGATGAAGGGTGGTGAGGGGAGTGAAAAATGGGGGCGAAGTGAAAAGAGGGAGGGAAAGGAATAGAAGAGAAAGGAAGGGGAAGGATATGGGAGAGAAGAGCTGTTGGGATGGGGATGAGAATAAGGCGAAGGAGAAGGAAAAAGTTTGGAGGGGTGGGAGAAGATTGATTTGATTTGATTTGATTTGAGAGGATTGGATTGGATTAGACTTGGATTGTAGGAGGGGTAGATGATAACTGGTGGATATGGAGATGGAGATGGATATGTAGAGGATGGGGAATGAAGACTGGATATAAGGGATCATGAGTAAGGGGATTGAATCTTTATATATGTTAGTATATTAGTGCAATAGTGTAATAATGTGATAATGTGATAGATAGATATAATGTGATGATGAAATTATTGAACTTGAATTTATAACGCGGGTTTGGTTTAACTTTGAGGTGTTGAGGTGTTGAGTGGGTTGGGGTGGACTGGATTTGTGAGATTGGATTTGTGTGAGATTTTGTGAGATTTGTGAGATTTGTGAGATTTGTGAGATTTGTGAGATTTGTGAGATTTGTGAGATTTGTGAGATTTGTGAGATTTGTGAGATTTGGATTGAATTGGAATGGATTGGAATGGATTGATAGGGAATGATTCTGAGAACTCGAAGTAGAGTTTGGGATTGAGCGGGTTGAGGTTTGAGGGTTTAATTTGAAGAGTTTGGGACGGGGGAGAGGAGGGGAGAGGGGATAGTTTGTGGGTTGTGGGGGAGATAGAGTTATGATGTTGATGGGTGAGGTGATGGGGTTATTGATATTGATATTGAGAGAGTATGGATATAGATATAGATATCAAAATGAATATTTAAATACTTTTAGAGTTTGTAGGTCATAATAAGGGAAGGAGATGGAGAGTGGGCTATATAGGGGGTAAGATTATGAGACTGAGATTGAGATTGAGATTGTATTAGTATTTTGAGAGTTTCGTTATGCAAATGAATTCACTTGATATGATTATAGGAGTTTGGTAAGTTAGAGGGGTTTGAAATGGAATTCAAGAAATGAGGATAAAAGGAGGAGAGAATAAGAGGATAAAAGGAGAAAAGAAGGGGAGAAAAGGAGAAAAGAAGGGGAGAAAAGGAGAAGGAGAGGAAGGGAGAAGAGGAGAGGAAGGGAGGAGGAAAGAAGGGGAGGAGGGGATATATAGTATATGAAGGATGTTATTGTGATGTCATTGTGAGAGAAAGAGGAGGAGAGAGGAGGTGGATAAGCTGTAATCTCATTAAAAATATATAGAGGACGTATTCCTTGGGCAATAGATATCGTTCTGGAGATGTGTAGGGACTGCTTTGTTAGATGTAATACCTATGTATAGATAATGGGTAGTAGATAGTAGATAGCAAGCGAATATACATAATTCCATTAACCTTATATATTCTAGCTGAAGTAAGTTAACTTATTACTAGTACATATTTGAAATCTGAAAGGTGCTGGGTAGTGAGGTGTTATTTGAATAGTATAGTAGGTAGTAGGTAGTATTCAAAATGTATATAAATATATGTACCTATCTTAGAGCTACCTACCTACATAAAATCCACACACCCCTTATCCCGTAACCAGATACGCGAAGGAAGATTAGATCGAGTCTAAAGTTTAAACTTTAATATGCGAGACATACTACGTACAGAAAGACATCTCGGGATTACCGAACTTCGGTATCGTATATGAGTATATATGTGTATAAGAAGGTGACTTTTGATGGAGGGAGAGGGGTTGTGAGGTATGGGTATGGATGGATGTATGAGGGGGAGGGGAAAGGATGCTTAAAGTGGTATCATACGAAAGGATTGATGGAGATAAAGTAACCTTATAGATATAAAATAAAATGAAGAGATTCTCACTGTAACTCTGTAGAGGATTTCTTGGGGTTCTTGGGGGTCTTGGAGAAAGAAAGTTATGCGCAGGTTGGTATGGATGGTTGGTATGGATGGATGGTTAGTATGGGTGAAGGTAGCATCGCAGTATATAAGAAAATCAGTACCTTTCATATGCCGTTTCCCTGTCCTCCTTGGATTTAGCTACTAAGCCGCATGTTACATTACCATTCTAGATACAGTAAACGTATCTCTTACCTATGAGTATTCCTTCAGCCCGAGAAACTAATTCTCGAGTTTCGGGCCGTTTTGAAACGGATCTAATCGTGATTAATGATTAATTTCATCAATCTTTAATCGTCGGTCGTTACTCACAAATGAATTTCTATCCATACAACAATATAGTACTCACAATAATTCTGTTGCCTACAATACCACGATACACTCCAAACAACCCAAGAAACCCTACCGCGAAGCACTCCCAAAAAAGCTGTCAAAACCCCTACAAAACTAACACGGAAGATATTCTAGTTAGTCCACGATATAGTGGATTACATAAAACAGAAGAGCCTATAACAAACCACCAATTTACGGCTTCATCCTTCCAGGGGTTTATGGTGGCGCTGTTTTGTTTTCAAAACACGCTAAGAGGCATCAGTAGCCAATTGGATTGAGTGGAGAGATGAAATCGCCCCGTTGTTTCCAAAGCTTTTTGATCCTGAGGAGTAATTCATTTTCCGCTCGTGGGAGCGATAGGGATGTGTGTATATGTTTGTGTGTGATTGAATCTCACACGACGTATGAAGGGAGTTGGAGGGAAAATGGTAAAGGAAATTGAAATGGATAACTCGGCCGATAGGGATGGGCTGGGAGGATTAACTGTCCGCGAGAGAGGCTCTAGGATCCTTCTTTTGTTCGAGAATTGGTTCGCGGTTTGTATATATATGTTATGTACCTTTCTTTGCTTATTCTCAGAGCCTCTTTCTTAATTATCAATCTGTCAGGATACGGGTTTTGATACACATTCTTTTTTTGAAGTTCTGTTCGTCGTTGTTTGAATTTTGGATTTGGGGATACTCCTCTCGAATAGTTTCTTCATACATTCTTTACAACAAAGCATCTTGACTTGTTACCTTCTTTCTGAGCAGTTGTTTTTATTGCAATCATGCATCTATCAGTCCTTACCATTTTAGCTTCTTCAAGCCTTATCTCTGCAAGACATCTACCTCTACACTCGCTTCAATCTGTTCGCAATGCAGGATTATCTGGTTGGTCTGTCCAGGCCTCTACTTGTCCGACAGGCAGCACATCTTGTGGAGATACGGCGGCTGGTGCATGTTGTCCTTCGGGAATGTTTTGCGCTACACCTGCGAATTCGGAGGTTGCTGCTTGTTGTCCTTTTGGTATGATATTCTTATTTTTAATTTTTAATTTTTCTTTTTCTAGCTGAGAATTCGATTGGGATCCAACAAATCTAATAACCAACAGCGGGAGAATGCAGGAGTGTGATTGAAGCCTCACCCAAATGTGCAGACGCCTCCTGGAATCTATGGGATGGGTTGGATGGAAATGCTTTCTGTTGTGAAGTGGGACTTTTGGGAGCTTATGATCATATTTCTCACCGCGCGGGAACGTGTGTGGAGACTGTTGCGAAGCCTACTACGTCGGCGGTTTTGGTAAGTGGAGATTATCTTGTGATTTGATTTGGAAGAAAGATATTGATGTTTTTGTAGAGATCAACTGGAACAGGCTGTGCAACAACATCTTCCGTCGTTGCTACCACGAGCGCGATCTCTACTACTATTACTTCGATTCAGGAAACATCTACAATCGTGTCTGTAAAGAGCACGATTACTTCGAGCTCTGATACTTCTGCTTCTGCTTCTACTTCTGCTTCTAGTTCCGGTAATTCATCCTCATTATCCTTTTCCTTATGTTTGATTCATCGAGTACTGATCTACGTTTGAAATTTTAGCCAAAATCGTTAGCCAAAATGATTTAGCTGTTGCTGCTCCTGCTACGAAAGCCTCATATTCCAAGGCCACGTCATCAACCAGTTCTGAACAGGCATCAAGTGAAGTTGCAACCTCAAAATATGCATCTACATCTGCGATAGCAACTGCAGCCGCAGCGCCTACCGGAAAACCTGTGTAAGTATCACATCTAGTCATGCATTAGCAATCATCTAATCTCTGTTAGCTTCTTTCACTACATGATAGGAGGAATCAATGATACTCATTGTGAGCAAGATATTATTGATGCTATTGCATTAGGAGTCGATGCGTTTGCTCTCAATTTAGCCGTAACATTAGATTCTAGCCATTCATGGGCATTGAACGCTGTCAACTCCCTTTTCAAGCACGCTCAAACTCATAACTTCAAACTCTTGTACTTATCACTATTCCCACAAACAAAAACATCAACTGACTCTTACCTAGTTTCTCATTTGATATGACCGGATTCAACTCCCCTTCCCAATTCATCCCTATCCTCAAAACATACGTCACAAACAGCGCATACTATACCTATTCCGGACAACCCTTCGTCTCGACCTTCAACGGGGGCGCTTCATCTTTTACATTCGGTCAAGGCAGCGTGAACGACGGCTGGAAAAACGAGGTTCAAGCAGTTATGTCCTCAGCCGGTCATCCCATCTATCTCATCCCCTCATTCCAAGACGTAGCCGCCTCATCTTCCTTCTTCACCAAATACCCAACATTAAACGGAACATTCAATTGGAATTCCTGGCCCACCTATTCCGCCGGCGACTCCCCCGTCGACACAATCGACGACACCGTCTATCAAAAAGCCGCCAAAGCCGCCGGAAAAGGATTCATGATGGGTATTTCCCCTCTCCAATTCAAACACATCGACAGCACGCAAAACTGGTATCGCCGCGGCGAAGCCAATCTCGAGGTGCGCTTTGACCAAGTCCTCTCCGCACAGCCCGATTTCATCGAATTCCAAACGTGGAACGATGCGGGTGAATCGCATTACATGGGGAATACGTGGCGGGAGCCGCTGGTTTCCGATACGACTCCCGAGGCGCTCTCGAGTATCGCGTATGATCATACGGGCTATTGGCAGATTCTGAAGAGTTTTATCAAGGTGTGGAAGGAAGGGAAGACGAGCACGCAGACCATGTATCCGACGAATGGGAAGGATGCCCAGGGGACTTTTTGGCATCATACGTTGTTGAAGAATGGAGATTGTTCGGGGGATTCGTTGGGGTTGGGGAAGCCGGTGGGGATTGGCGGTGTGGAGGATAGTGTTACCGCGGTGGTGTTGGTGGCGAGTGGGGTGACGGGCTTGAAGGGGAGTATTAGTGTGGGGGGGAAGGTGCTGGGGACGAAAAGTTTCGACGCCGGTTTTAATACCATGGTTGTGTCGAATATTACGACCGGCGCGGTGAGCATGAGTGTGACGAATGCGGCGGGTACGGTTGTGGTTAGTGGGAAGGGTCCGTTGGAGGTGGTGAATAAGGCGAGTTTGTGTAACTATAATTTCCAGGTTGTAGGACTGAGTTAGAGGTGTAGAGAGAAGGTATAGGGAGTCTCAAAAGGTTTGTGATGAGGTGAGGGGTATAGTGGATTTAAGCGAGAGGGAGGAAGGCATTTTTTTCTTTCATGTATGATTTGGATATCTATCTATCCATTTAGAGGTTATCATTCTTAGGGTATTGTAAAATTTTACAATTACGCAATTTATAAACTATTTCGTATCATTTCCAGCTACTAACTTGTTGCAATATTTGCTATAACTACTTATCTATTAGAGAGTGTGAAGAAGCCGACCAGTCGACTCCAAGGAGTATCTAAAACCACGCCATCCATTTCATCCATCTTGTACAATACACCAATCAATCCGAGTCTTCAATCTATATAAACCACTCATCTCACCTCTCCCCTTCTCTCTCTACCCCCTCAACCCCCTAACCCTCTCCTTCAAACTAACCTTCTCATTCTCATCCGTCTCAAACCCACTCTTCTCCATATCATTAAACCCCGCACTCGCACCCCCCCCGGCACCAGCGTTCCCCTTACTCCCCACCAACTTCTCCAACCTCATCTTGACCGCCACCATCGTGGTCCCGGTGGCAAACAAACTCGCCACAACCATTGCCGCCACAAGCAACACCTGATCCGGCAATCTAACGGTACACAGACTAATCCTCTGAATATCCACAAAACCCGTTACAAACGACACAATTGCGCCGGCCAACAGCACACTCAGCACGATTCCCCTCAGCAATTTCAATTTCGCGATGCCGGGGAGAAATTTCATTTCCAGCACAAACGCCAATATGGTCAAAACAAACACGATGAATCCGAGAATTCCGTGGAATGTGGTACCGTGGGATGCGGAGCCCAGGAGAAGAATCCCGAGAATGACGCCGGCGAGAGAGAGCGGCAGGACGGCGAAAATCCAAATATAGAAACGGGTTTTGGGGGCGGAAGCCCAGACGTGGGGGATGGAAAGCATGGTTGCGATTTCGTGGCCGGAGGTGAGGAGGAGGGCGAGAGGGATGGCGAGGAAATAGGCGAGGATCAAGAGGAATGCTGAATGGGGGGGTTAGATTCATATTTTCTCAAAAAAAAGAAAGAAAATGAGGGAAAGAGGAAAAGAATTCATACCATGCGCCACAATTAAAATTGTCAACTTATTAATCCCAAGTCCATTCACCAAAATCAGCTGCGTCGCCGGATTGATCAAAAACTCATTTCCCTGACTCGCAACTGTGAATACCGCATTGGGTAACATGACACTTCCTCCCGTGGCCGGAATACTCCCACTCGCTTGCAATCCTTTGAAGATCTCGACAAAACCGCCGATTCCGTCACATGTAAGCGTATCGACGCCTTTTTGGAGAAGTACATCGAGAGAGGTGACGTTGACGCCGCTGATGAGACCGCCGGTGATATCGGAGACGTTGAGATTTGTGGGGTCGTCGACGCGTTTTTGGAGGTGGGGGTTGGGGAATGTGGATGTTAGGGGGGCGGATTTGCGGATGATGGAGGAGGAGGATTTGTAAGAGCGGGCTCGCATGGCTGGAGTGGAGAGATTTTTTGCCGGTGTTTCTGGGGAGGAAGGCGATGCGGGAGTGGTAGGGTTGTTTCCCATAATGCTTGGCGTTAATGAACCGTCGGAAGATAGTGACATACTCATTCCCAACATTTGCGCAATCAGCGTCACACCCTGACCACCCAAGCCCTGACCAAAAGATGTTGCTACTCCACCCGTCGTATCATTGAAATCATCAGATTTGAAAATTGGTGTTGCAGCTTGCATCATCACTTCAGAAGCATTGGCTCCCTTGAGAATCGCCTGGAAACCTCCCATATTCGCAACACTTTGACCCGCACCATCGACAAGACCTCTTGCGAGACCTTCAGCTGCTTTTGAAACAGATAGTCCTTGTAGCGCCGACATCATTGGCCCGGAAGAAGAATTTGACCCTCCACCAAGCAGCGAAGCTGCTTTCGCTTGAAGGTTCGAAACCGTACCATTAGCAAGGAAATTACTCGTAAGACCAAATGAAAAATCTCTTGCAATCATCGCTATATCTCCACCCATTGGACTCTGCGCAGTTGAAGGATCCTGCAAGCCCAGACCCACCGCCGCACCCTGCCCAATACCGCTACCCACTCCTTGCGCTGCCGGACCCAGCATGACCGATATATTAGTCATAGACATTGCACTCATAAGTTTCGATTGCAACGATGAGAGCGTTCCATTCGCGAGGAAACTAGTCGTGAGTTCGTATGCAAAATTATGAGCCACTTCTGGCGCCGCAGCGTCAGCTCCAGTACTAGGAGCCACAGCTGCATTCGATAGCCCGAGACCTTGTGCTGCACCGGCACCCAGTCCAGATCCGGCTCCCACAAGAGCAGGTCCAACCATACTGGTAACATCGGATCCGGACATGGCTTGGGAAGTCAATTTCTTGACATCGACGGCGCCAAGGAAGGAACTTGAGAGTGATTTGGTGAATCCATATGCAATATCATCAATGTTAAGACCTGAACCTGTCGTATTGGTTCCTGCGGCTGCGGCAGCAGCTCTCTTGAGCCGCATTCTCATACTGGTCATATTCATTGATAAATCAAGACCCTCTGCAGCACCTTCTCCCAATCCTATAACAATGTTAGCATAATTCTGCCCAAGGTGTTTGATAGTCTAGACTGCAATCCACAGATTGAAATCTTTATTCGAGTCATTCCAGATAGCGAAATAGCTTCAATCATTGTACCAATCCAAAATGATGAATATAGTCGAGTGAGAATAGCATTTTCAGAATCTCAGAATCTTAACCTCAACTGCAGTCCAGACCATTGAAAACACTGATTCTATCACAAAGAAAGAAAGAAAGAAAGAAAACATACCTTTCGCAGCGTTAACAACCGCAGATTGCAACATCCCACTTGGCAAACCCGTCATCAATTTCGACATATCGATATTCGAAAAGAGCGATTGAGTAAGCCCATTTCCAAAACTACCAACAGCCCCAGAGATACCAGTTCCATTAGGCGCAGCAACAGCTGATTTATTAAGACCCAATCCGCTAGCAGTTCCTCCTCCAAGACCCGTGCCTAGAGCCGAAGTAATGTCTCCTGTACCACCGGAGAATGATGATGTGTTTAAACTTCCCGTGAGAGCATTGGAAACTCTATGATACCAGTTAGCAAATTGTATTGGGATGAATTGATATCTTCTGTTCAAAGAGTGCTTACCCGAATCCTAGATTTGCTGCAATAGCGTTGACACCAGATGGCTTTTCTGCAGCAGTTTGTTTGACTCCATTGTTAATTTTAAGACCAGTCGTTGCACCTCTTCCAACACCATCACCCAAGAATCCTGCCGGCGCGGCCAAAGAATCAGCAGTAACACCAAGAAGTTTTCCACCGAGTGTCTCAAGAATCCCTGTGAGGCCACCTCCTCCCGTAGCCGCTTTTGCTCCATCAGCCCCCGCTGCCCCTCCCGCCCCTCCTGCCGCGCCGCCTGTCAATAATGCAGCAAATCCATCGAAAAGTCCTCGAGTTTTCAACCTGTTCCCGCTCTCTGCTTGATGTGTATCCACAGCTAACTTATGCAGATCATTGCTAAGAGCTTGTAAAGAAGTAAGATGATGTTGTGCGCTTACTGCACCCAGAATATCCGCCGCCGCCTTGAGAACTGATGCGATATGCTCTCCTCCTTGCAATTGTCCGATATCTACAGTTTCGAGAGAAGCAATGCTGGAAGAAAACTGTGAGGTAGGATGATCATCGGTATCAAGGAATGACCGCACATGATATATTCCCCATGGTAACAGAGATAAAGTATTAAAGAGCAGTAATAAGGAAGCGAAAATTACAAAAAGATTCCGCGTCCAGACGCGTTGCTGTGGTATATGATCAACATTCCCCATGATTAAATAAATGTAATAAAGATCAAGTCACCATAACTTTCTGGAGAAAGAAAGCAGAAGGAAAAAATACTTTCCAGAAAGGGTGAGAAAGTGAGGATGCCAACCTGGGTATTAGAGGGATACTCGGGTGAGAAGGTCTGTGTGTTAGTGTCATGTGAAGTCACTAAATATTCTGTATACGCACATCAAAGTTCGCATCGCATCACTCTGATCTCTGGCAGCTGTACACAAGTGACTAAACTCGAACTGGAAACCGATTAAAAGGCTTTGTTGCGAGCGTTTGTAATAGAATTGTCTTGACTAGATCCACCGTGACTAGAGCTTGGATGGGGGCTGAAACGAAGATTCTTCAAGGACCAGGGGGGTAAGGAGAAATCAATAACATAAAACTAAAAGTATGACAGGTTAACTGAAACATTGATTGAACTATATCATCTCATTAGCCTGACTTTGTATCGATTGGTTTCTGCTAAACATTGTGTAAAGGGCAGTATTTGCCAGCATCGCTCAAAATATATAGATGAGATCTGTTTGTAGAACATTGGCTGGTTCTTGCTGCGTTTTTAAAAGAGCATAATTTGACGGGAACAGACTTCTATTCTTACTGTTCTTATAAGATATATCAGCCGTTGAGTTTGTCCCAATACACTCCAGTCATGAATATACATGCAATCGGTTGCCATTCACAATCTTACACGAGATGAAAGTTTTCTTCACATAGGCATCGATTCCGTTAAACATGTCAGCGTTGATTAAAGTTCTGACAATATGTAATTATTTCCTCCGCATGGATATACTCGATACACTCTTCTTTCAGCTGGTGTTTTGCAACGTCCCCAGAAGGTTCTCATAATAACGAGAACATAACGAACGAAGCTCAAAGTTTAATAAGAGAATTGATAGACTCTTTATCGGTAGGCGTCTAGCAATGAATTTTTTCAATATACGATGAAGTACGTGCCCTGGCACGGTTGGAGCATGAACCATAATTTGCTTCACCATTTGTTTCATTCGGATACCTCGGTACTCCGCTTTTGGTGACATCTGATGCAGGGATTGTTGTTAGAAGTTATTCAAATGCGGGTTACGGGTAGTCATGTCTACCGGCATCCGGAACTGCGATAAGGTGTCTTGTGGGCCATGGGAAAAACGAATGTCGACATTTGCAATTTCCACAAGTGCGTGTGCGTGCTTTAAGATGCGAGCAAAAATTCGGAAGTCCTTGTTAGCCGAAGATTTTGCATCGACCGACCCTTAGTAGGTATTAAATATACAGTGATTGAGGGGAATAATTTGATATTACAACGTCTTTGTGTTCTTACATGCTCCCCAAAATAAAATTGTGAGGGTAGGGCATTGCGTAGATCGATTGAAAAGATTTGCGGCTTCTCCAAATGTCAAGAGCCAGTAAAATAATCTTGATATGAACCCCACATCTCTGGATGTTGAGGTGCGTCACCTCCAACTGTTCCTAAACCAAATATGAATTCGTTCCAGTGTGCATTTGTATAACCATCCGGAATAGGTAGTGGTGATGCCATATTCGTATCTATGGGGGTACAACCCATGGGCATGGAAAGATCGAAGCCCGTCCCCCCGTAGGTATTCTGCCCCATTGAATCAGCCCGCCCGATTGTAGAATGTTGGCGGTAGTTGTTGTTCTCCGACATGATTGGAGAGAATTCGGCACCTAAGTTCGGAGCTGGGCTGTACATATGAGGGTTAGGAATCGCCGTTGGAGCTGTTGATGCTTGAGAACCACTGAGACCTCTTTCTCGCCTTCTTGCTGCTTTTGCTCTTTTCATCAAGTTCTTGACTGGTCGCCAAATCATTCCATCTTTTGTATCTGCAACGTATTCGCTCCATCTATTGTAATGATATTCAATGACCTCCCAAGCTTGGTCAGCAAGAGTGCCAGTTGGTTCCGCACAAAGCTCAGCTAAAGCGACAGCGATCGCATGCCACGGCACATAAGTTTCAAAGAACCAGAGCCATCCCTTTGAAGGATCATGTTGCCATATTTCTTCCATCAAATTGAGGAACGCCATGGATGTACGCAAAGATTGTCCTCGAGGAAGTACTCGATGAGTAGATTTCCTTCGCTGAAGTGGATATTGTGTCACCAACCATAATTTGAGCGATAATAGTCGTGATACCCGACAAACCCAGAAGAATCCCGGATCATTGGGATCAGCACCTGCGAGATAGGTTGATTCGACTTTATCAGTAAATCCTTTGATCATCTGCTCTTTTTGTTCTGTTGTCAAGACCGGCGCGTCTAGGCGCGTAGGTACGAAATTCATCCTCAATCCGATCCCGCTGACTGTCATTGTAATGCAAGCAAAGGTCATACTGGTGAATCCTATCCGATCGACCGGTGGAGTTGTTGTGGTAATCGAGATATCCTCGTCGTTTATGTTGGCGGGCATCTTTGTATCAAAAGAGCCATCAGTGATCATGGTTTCTGTACCTCGATCTTCGGCAGCTCTCGTATCAAGTACGATCAATGTCCACCATACTCTCCTTCGCATTTCCACATCGAAAGGTTGGTTGCCACCATCTCTGTGGAGCCCAATGCCACGGGCAAGGCGGACTGCAAGACCGATAAATGCCCATACAGATCGACTTCGATCATGAGTGCGCATAGCTGCCTATGAAAGTATATAAACATCATCATCATCATCATCATCATAAAGCCATCGTCCAAGATGCTTGGAGAAGAACACTTACAATATACGTCAATAGGGCTTGCAAGGTAACAATTTCTACACTATTAAGAAAATCTGATTCTTGGAGAGCAATCTCTGTCGCAGTTTTGTATCGTGTCACTAAAATCTGCCTTTCTTCATCTAAAAGTTCGAGGCACTCTTCATTCGTCATGCTCGTCACAGCAGCCAGGTAAGTAGAAAATGTCATCGCCTCAAGACTTTTGAATTTGTGTCGGCCAGCATGGTCGTATAACTCGGAACTTGGGCTTGCCATCATTTGTGCTGTTGACTTGTGCACAGTGACAACCAGTGGATGCACATTTTTGAAAAAAAACTCGAATAAAATATTGCGGTGGTCGTCGGATGGATACGGAATTATAACATTCGAGGAAGTGACCTTGGAATCAAAGACAAATTGTGAAGGGGGATCATATTTGGATGCTGGCGAAGTTGCCGTTGATCCAGAATTGTCATCTTCATCGTCACTGGGGTTCTCGATGAGCTGTTTCAGTCCATCAATTTCTTCACTTAATCTTGTCCAAAATCCGTCATGAGTATAGATTGACTCGGTCTCTTGGCGTCTGATAAAATCAGCAAATTGATGATCCAAACGTCCTGGGACAAATCCAATCTCATGGACATTTTCGTTGTATTGACGACCCGGAGACGTGAAAGAACGATGAGGTCGCGGTCCTGATGATGGTGTATTTGACCGAGCCTCGTCTTCTACATGACTATCCTCCCCAAGGAGTTTTGTGGCATCAATTCTGCTCACCAAACTTTCGAGATGAGAGATTCTTTTTAATAGCTCAGCATCACGAGACTTTGGATTATTTTGTCTCGGCCTGGGGTTTCGAACACGTTTAGGGAAAATACATTCAGTGCCAGATGCCTGATTATGTGTTATTCATAAGGTATTCGTAGACACCCAAAATTGGTGGATCCCAGTTTGGAAAACAAATTTCACTCACCTGACATGGGATACACGGGTTTGTTGTTTTATTGCATCTTATCTTACGTCTTCTACAATTTGTGCAACTAAGAACTTTTGCTGATGGTGCTGGTGCTGGTGCTGGTGGTGCTGCCGCTGCCGCTGCCGCTGGAGGTTGGGCGTTTGTGCTATTACTGGCGATAGAAGCCACGGGACTGTTCGGATTCATGATGTTGAAATATTAAAGAGTGGCACAGTTGTTGCCTATATCATAGGCTTTGACTGAGCGACTCGTCTGAATGATTGATTGAATGATTGGTTGGTTGGTTGGTTGATTGATTGATTGATTGATTGATAGATTGATAGATTGATGGATTGATGGATTGATGGATTGATTGACCGACTGAATCGATTGATGAGTGAAATGATTACCCACAGAAGTCTTTCGACACGACGAATTTGCGGTTCTACAATAAGCATAACAGCATGATTATTTATGAAATTTGTGCTCGGAATAGAAATTGGATAATAAGGCTGAGTGAGTCAAACGGACTCTTTGTCCAAGATCTCATTTCGGAGAGAAAAAATGTCCTTTTGTTCATATGAAAACCATTTGCACGGTTGCACCTGTTTTAGCAAAAACCTTAAATTGTTGACCAGAGTGCTTACCTAGGTAGGAAATAATATGAGTGAGAGATACCGAGAGCATTAGTAATCCCATCCCATCTACCGCACGTACGCGGCTTTGACTGACATTACTTTCGAATTCGAGCCAATGAGAAAGCTCCGCGCGCCACAAATGCCCTTACTCACCGGATGGTTTTGAGCCCGACTACCGGTTGAGCTCATGGCCAAGAATGGCGTAGGCGAAACTTTCCAAGATTAAGATATTCTTCAAGCTAGATAAGTAGCCAGGTCATCATCATCCAATACTATTAGGTTCGGATGGTATGTCATCAGTACCTGAATAGATGCAACAGCAGATTGATAGATTACCTCCCTCCCCCCTTACGCTGTATAAGCTGTAGAATGCTATCTATATCTAGAGTTCGGTAGCCAGGTACTCATAGATACCTCCCGGTATGTACCGGGACACAAGTTTCCATTGGAAATTCTCTCTTCTTTCACCTCCGCTTTTCCCATTCCCCCGTTTCGCTATCGCTTATATCCGAGTTCCGCCGTGACGGAGATAAATGATCCCTACCAGGGGTTAACCAGGATGTGCAGTGATCGGCTTTTTTTTATATACTGTGCCGATATATCACGAGTACCATGAGGTGTATATGAGATGTATTGGGGAACCTCGGAACCTACGCCTTCCTAGCTCCCTAGGTACCAACCGGATACTCCGCGGATTAACCCTGATCATTCCCGACTGATTTTTAGCCCCCTAGTTTTCCGTCCACCAAAATTACATACCCATCAACCTACCTAGGTACCTCGTGCTTGTCATATCTGATATTCATATTCAGTCCTGACAGCTGGCTGGATAGATAATTGCATGTGGATAAAGTCAAAGATCTTTTTCTTACATCACGCAGAGCTGCGGCCTGAACGCCAATCTGTATTGGGGCTAGAAAAGGTATGCTTAAAGTTGGGCTTATTGGCATTATGCGCACTGAACTCTATGCATGCTTATCTATACAGCTCCAGACTCATTGCTCATCCTGTCAAGAAATCGACCAACTTCAAAATCCTTCTTTCTCACGGCCGTTATCTCAGTTCAACCATCATTTCTTCGTCCAGCAACTTCTTGATAGGAGCAGCAGGAGTCTTTTTGTAAGTTTGGTGGAATTTCCAGTCGGTGGGAACATCCAAACCAAATAGGTGAATCGGATGAGCATTTTCATGATACCCCGGTATCAACAGTTAAAGGCTACAACCAAGTCGCAAACTTGCACTGGGCAAAGAACATGTACTCCTACGCCATTTACTCCGGCTCAAAGGTCTTTCATGGTAACACCATATTAATGAATCGAAGCAAGCCTCCATATTCTATTTGCAAAGAATCCCTCCAGAATTCGTTCCGAAGTTCTTGAGTAACATCAACAAGCGACAGTTGAAATGCAGACTAAACTCGCCCAGGTTCAGAATCTTAACCTCCTGATTGGTTATTTAATCAACCTGATGGTCCTGTTTTAATAGGACTCTTGGGGGACACAGCAATTTGCCGGGTATGAAAGTAAGGTTTGTCCTATGAAGATGTATTCGTGGAAAGGCTCGGATTAAATCTGCTGGAGTATCTACTGAGATGTCAGGGCATATGTTGTGACCATGTGGAACTCTAAGTTTGGAGTTCGAATCCTTCTGAGCATATGGGAAAATCAGTGAGGCTATTGCAATCTTTCTCCTCGATCATCAGCAAATTTGACAACTTGAAACATGAGCGATACTCTTTGTTGAATCGTTGTTACTGCTGAAAAAATAAAATGAGTTCTAGTCTACACCTGAGTTGGAACCTTCATATTGATGTTTCTAAGGTGTACAATAGGATGTTGACAGCCTGATCTTGCAGTGACTGAAGAAACACGTTCTCTCTTTCTTGGCATGCACTTATCCGCAGATTACTTGGGCTGTGGTACCTAGTCCTACCAACAGTGTCTGTACAGATTTTTGGTGGTTATAAGGACACACGCAGGTCAAATATCAAATTTCCTCTCATGCGATATCAGTAGCTCAATTTCCAACTCACTTACGACGCTCGTTCTGGAAACATGGATTAAACCTATGAACCAGTTGCCACGATTGCTGACGACACCGTGCCAATTACATCCACGGTCTCTTCTAGGGGTCATGCATTAGGAAAGCGATTGAAACTACGGTCATGGCCCCAGAAACTCGAGGCCAACTCACGCGGTGCCATTGATCACGTTTTTAAACCGAAAATAAAGCAGCTCGTTGATCACAGCTCTTCAATAGACTCGTGTTGTTCATCATGCTCTCGCCTGCGTCTACACTGTGAGAGCTTCATTCTTGGTGAGGATACAAAAGATGCTCCAAAAGAAGTGAATCCAACTCACACGACGCTAAGCCCAGTGAATCTCGGTTACCTTAATGATATCTACAAACGCAAGTCTTCTTGCGCCTTCTGCAGACTGGTTTATAAAGCCACCAAATTAGACGTTAAAGCTTTCAATCAGCCTCGAAGGACCTGTGTCAATAATGAAGATCGCCAAACCACATGCTGGATGGAGTGGCTGATTGATGGAAGAACAGGGTCAGACACAATACAGCCTAGCAGTGCAATCAACACCCCAATCACAAAGTATTTTACTCGTCGAATGCGCTTATATAGCAAAGATGGGTCATTTTCTGACGCTTATCTTGTTTTGTTGCCAGCACACAACACTGAGAGCAGGTCGCCCAGTTTTCTTGGCAGGATTGTCGACCCAAGACAGGCGAGTTTAGCAAAGATGAGCGAATGGATTGGAATCTGCGAGCAGTCCCACAAGGGAGTTTGTCGGCCACTACACGATAAAAGTCCAGCTCAAAGTCTTGGGGGAATGATGAGGTTAATCGATGTTAATCAAATATGTCTTGTCATTGCGGAAAGTACAACCAAATATGTCACCCTCAGCTATTGCTGGGGTAAAACAAAATTCTTTAAACACACAAAAGGTCTCAGTGGTAGGTTGTGGAGGCCAAGATTCCTTAGCATTGTTATTGATAAACTTGGCCAAACAATACAAGATGCTATATTCTTAGTGAGATCTCTTAACATGAGATATCCGTGGGCAGATAGCATTTGCATTGTGCAAGACGACGCAGAAGATTGGAAGCAAATAGCTTCGGCAATGGACCAAATATATGGCTATTCCACGCTTACTATCTGCGCTGGCAGTGCTGGCGATGTTTCCGAGGGCCTTCCTAGAGCAAATTTGGGTTCTCGTCGATTGATCCAATACATTGAGCGCGTTGCAGGATTAGAATTGATGGTTGTCCGGTCTCCAGAGAATTACATCAGAGTATCTCCATGGAACACTAGAGCGTGGGCGTTTCAAGAAAGACTCCTTTCGAGGCGATGTTTGATTTTTGTTGGTAATCGTGTTTTCTTTAAATGTCGACGAGCTACTTGGTCCGAAGAACTGGATTGCGAAGGGCACCACCCTTCCTGGACACTTGATATTGTCGGATCTCCATTGAAGTTATGGAACGAACAGCCATTGCGACGGTATAGCGATTGTGTTCAAATGTATAGTGTTCGTAAGCTTACCTTTGTTACGGACAAAATAATTGCCTTCACTGGTCTAGGTGATATTTTGGCCTCAAAACTCCATGGGCCGTTGCTCTACTGTCTTCCAACCGCATACTTTGACTGGTCTCTATTATGGGAACCGACTATGGTAACGGAGCGCATTGAAAGCTCATCGGGTATCGAATCCCCTAGCTAGTCCTAGTGTGGATGGTTAGGGGGTGTTGAGTGGAGGCTTTCAACAAGTTCTGGGATTCTCAATAATATGCATGAATGGTTGGTAGCTCATACTTGGATCATTTGGTATAAATGTAGTGAGTACGGCACACCTTAGGTATGTACTACATGTGTATTTCTGCAGAAAACTTACCCAGTAATAATTATTCCATCCAAAAGCGGTGAACGCCAAATATCAGAGTTTTGTTGCACATCTGAAAAATTTACAAAAACACCAAACTCCATCCTTCCAAATTGGGAATAAATATTGTAGAAATACATCGACTGGGAATAAGAGCACTTCTGTGGGCTTATCCCCGGTCGTAACCGATATCGTGTAAGTGAAAAGGCGTGTGGGCATGGGAGAGTGAACTCTGGATTATCACCAAAGACTCATTTGAAAATCCACTCAAATCATTGTTGATTCTATTCCTAGATTTTTCTCAGTCCTGGTTTCACCGCAACTTATAATACTTACTATTATATCAAACCAAATCCTATCAAACACTTGAACTCATAGGAAATTCTGCAGTAAACGGACGGACGTGCCCGGGGTTCTTCACTACCTGCCCAATCTACTGCCGCAAAACCCGCTCGGAGCATTTGTTCTTCCAAAACGACTCATTTGTCACAGTATGCTCACGTCCATCTTCGAATGACTACCATCCCTCCAACAATCCGACGGTAATTTGCAGTTAGAACGTATGTTGTGTGAGCCCGGCTAATATTACAACACCATCATCTCGGAGAAAGCTTACAGATAATTGTCAACAATTCGGTCAAATTTTTTGTCGTGTGAATAAAATTCGTTGATATGACGACCTGGAATGTGTGAACACAAGATTCCGTTGGTTCTTTCTCAATATCCAATGTGATACATTCTTTCACGACTTCTTACAGGACTTCTTAAATGTGCGTTTCGCATCTGCAACAAGTGATGCAGATAAATCTGTGAACACACACTTGAACGGAGTTTCAACATTTTATAGATGGCGAACAATGTATTTCGTCATACCACCTGTCCCAGTTCTAACTTCCAATTCGCGAAATTTCCCCGGCCTATCTGGATTTGCCATGGCTTTCTCAAGGCACTCGCCTAAGGCAATGGTACCGGAGCACACAAGAGGCCAGCTGTTGTGGGGGTCGTCAAGAGTCTTCATATACCAAGGACAATTTGGAAGCCATCCTTCTCGTCAGTCAAACGCTCGGCTAGATCTTTTCCCGCAGCTCTAATCACTTTATACACACTACCATGAAGGGGGAATTGTGGAAGAATCCCTTTGTAGATAATCCAAGCGGGTGTAAGATCTATAGATTTCGACGTGTGGATATAATGGTTTTGGTCGTTGACGGTAATGAGTTTACCGTCTTCTAGCACTCGAATAGCCTTCTAGAATAGTAGGAGACCCGCTGACCTAGCTGAAATAGCCCACTTTTGCTTCGGTCGGAGCAGAAGTTTCACTTAGTGCACCCAGAATAGCTCCTAAAGCAAGTTGTCAGTGAGACCGAGATTCCCCGCGGACTCTAGAGATTCGTAAACGACTTCGAGTAAAGACTTCTAGAAAAAGCCTTTTTTCAAGTTCCTATGAGATGGCTTCGCGCCCGGACTCTTGATCAAAACTTTCGAGGTCATCGATGAAGTTCCCCAGAATTCCCTATTAACGTGATCGACCAATCTGTGTGTATCGATATTCAAGCCATCGAATCAAGTTTTCCAGACTACGTCGCGAGATATATCCCCATCGGCTACACTGGGACAGCAATACGAGATTCCCACTACTAGAAGTGAAGAAGATTAGACATTTTTCAGAGCTGTTCAGATAATGCGTGCACAGCTTCCTTTGCATATACTCGCAAAGTATCTTCTTAACGACCCATGATTATATGCGAGTATTAGCGAGTAGATATATTTCCCTTGAACATGTAACGAGTCTAAGGAGGCAATTCTACCATGGTAAGGAGGTTAAATCGCTTGTATTCTGGTATACACAAGCGAACATTAGATAATAATCGAATGACGGGGTGGGTGACGGACCGTCAGCCATAGCCTAGCCTATTGAACGGTGACTGATTCAAACTCATCAAGGGACCGCAGCAGCTTTTGTCCCATCTTAGCTCAGCGACACCGTAAATACCATGCATGTCTTTACGGCAATCATGCGAGTTAGGGAGGTACAGGGTAGACTGTATAGGCTACCCTCGCTTCATAAGGCAGTCGTAAGCAAAGTATTTCAATTAATTGCTGTTTAAACAAGCTTTCTTGCCGAGCCTTCTAGATAAAGCAACATGCATGTCCAAGGTTTACAGTAATCCTATTGAAAATCAACTCTCCCCTCATAGCGCTAGAAGCAGGTATTTTCCCATCTGGGAGCCAATCGAAGGATTACCAGCTTTGCATACAATAGTTCGCGACTGATGACGGACTTCAATCCACATAGACGTCGGAGAAGGAGTTTTTTTTTAAAAAAAAGTCCGACCCCTGTCAATTACCTGCTGACTGCACATCTAAAATCGGACTTTTTAAAGTTGTCCTTCGATTCCAAAAAAGCTATCGCGGGGTTCTTGACATGGGGTTGTAGATCCACTTTACGTTCAACGTCATCTGAGAAGCATCCTGGGCATTGATGCTCACTGAGATCGCTACACCTTCACAGAGGCTGGACTATCGTCGAATTATATGCGTGATTAAAAACAGAGCTGTCTGATTTATATTGACATATGAATATTAAGGTAACAGTTGTGCAGTTCCGTATCGCAATCACTGGAGTTCTACTTGCAATTTGAGAACCAAGAATTACTCGCTATGGTTCAAAGTAACAGCTTGACCGACGTCATTATAGCGCTAGATCAACACATACACATGTACTATAAACCCTATGCATACCCAAATGGTTTAGCGAACAGATTAGATTAGATTAGATGCAAGAGGTAGATATTCGGGTTTAGTGACTGCACGCCGCTTATATCCGTCTATGTAGTCACAAACTCGTACCTGCTGCGAAGATCAACTAGTAATCACTAGATGAGACAAGGTCGGGCTGACTGTGGGAATAATCTATCGAGTTCCCTAAATGGGATTAACTCGAGCACAGTCGAGTCTGGATCAGCAAGCGGGGATGTTACACTTCTGGGGATGTAAAACTCGTCTGTCTGTGCATATGCATATATGCATGTATGTATGTATGTATATGTTTCTTGAACGTCTACTTTCGTAATTCATTGCTGTTTCTAAGTGAGGATACCATCTCCCCTTGGCTTTTCAACTTATACATACTTGCTTCTTTTTGTTTGTCCGATATACTTCAATCCGATCTTCTACCTCTAATTTCCCAGCTTCTTCCTCCCGCAAATCACAATTCAACCTCCAGCTTTTCACACTCTCCCCAATCCATCTCTCCAAGCATGCCCGCCAACACATGCGTCAAGCGCGCTCTCAACAGCATCGAAAACTATCCTTCCAAAATACTAAACGTCACCTACAACGGCAACCCCATCACCCTCAAGCAGTACATTCCCCGATCAGGTAAACTCCGCACTTTCCCAAATCCAAACCCAAACCCAAACCCAAACTCCTAACCCATCCAACAGAAGCCCAAACCTCCCCCTCACTATCCCTCTCAACCCCAACCCCAGCCCCCGCAACCTCCACCACCTACCTCCTCATCATGCTCGATCTCGACGCGCCCTTCCCCTCCCTCCCCCACCTCGGTCCTTTCCTCCACTGGATCCAACCCGGCTACACCGCCAACCCCACCGGTCTGCTAACCACCACCTCCCCCTTCATCGCCAACTATATCGGTCCTGCTCCTCCTCCAGGCAGTGCTCCGCATCGATACTCCTTCTACGTATTCGAGCAGCCGGCGGATTTCGATGCTGGGAAATACGCACCAGCTGCGGGGAAACCGCTGAGTCTTTGGTATCGCATGCGCTTTGATCTGGATGGGTGGCAGAAGATGGCTGGGCTGGGAGAACCGGTTGCGGTGAATTATTTTTTGAGTAATTAGATGGGTTAATTGTGGAAGGGGGCTTCGACTCTCGAGTTTGGCTGAGGTGAAGCACTTGCTTGCGTGCGTTGAGTACCTAGGTAGGTATTCAGAGATGTGTATTTTGCTTCTCACTTTAGAGATTCAGCAGGAAAATATTCGATACATGGAATATAGGAGAATAATCATCATCTCATTTCAATTCTCAACGAGAAAAACTAGAAGTATCGATCTAATCTCTATTTCTATATATACCTTGCCTTCAAAATGTGTAATACTCGCTTGTGTTTACTTTTCACGGATATCATTCACTACACGTGCGTCTTCATTACTTCATTACTTCCTACCTACCTACATAACACATACACATACACATATATTTCAAACAACATTTTACTTCCCCGGTATCTATCTTATATCTAAAAAATAAAACAACAGATTCATCTTCTCACATTACGAGTAGACCCACATAGTATACCATGCCCCCCCCTTAATTCCCACTGAATATGCCCCATGAACCTTCTTTCATCATTGTATCTATCCATCATATCCTACTACATATATCTCATAGCTCATCTACAAATCAAAAATCTCATCTATCCATCTATCTATCTAGGTATCCAATCACGCTCCAAAAAGCTCCACAGAAGTACAGAAGTGGATTATCGATAACACAAGATCATCCCAAAATTAGAGTAATATCGGCTCTTATAACTAGGAGGCCGCTTATAAGAGCCGACTATTACCAGTCGCAGTTTTTTTTTTTAATTTTGCCGCAGCGCTGGTGCTGTAGATATTACTGCGAACGGCACCGCATTCACTTCAAGCGACATCAATGGAATATCCCCACAAAGTTCAAACCGAGATAAAATCTCTATGCATCGAAACCCAAGATTGTCTGTCTCGACGACTTTATCAAGAAGTACAATATACCTAGATAAATTACCTATATTCTGGTAACTAATCGGAAAACCATAGATTATCCATTAATAGAGATCAGTGGATCACTTGGGGACCCAGAAGAGAATTTAAGAATTGACGAGAATTGACGAGAATGATTACTACTCGTTTCCACGACCATGAGATGAACTCTTGAATAGATTATAGAGATACCTCTACCCCAAGTGGATTGCAGGGATAGAAATCGTATTCACAAAGAAAAGATAACGGCAATCGCAATGTGATCAGTGGAAAACAAAATTTGTAACTATCATTAGAGCTAAATACTATTCTTTCAATCAACCCCCTATACACGAAACACTCATTCCACATAAACGAGCTTATCTCTGTCCCTTCATTGCCATGAGATAACCCCTCTAATAAACATAAGCATTTTGACCCAACGGCAACCAATCCGCCGCCTCACAAACAATATGTACACCATCTGCCTCGACTCTATAATTTTCCGGATCGACCTTCATCTTCGGCATCTGATCATTGAACTTCATATCCTTCTTTCCAACTATTCTACAATTCTTCACCGCCTCTACGCGACTTTTCAAACCATATGTTGCGATTGTACCCGAAGAAATTGATGATTCAGAGACGAAGAGAATAGATGTAGAAGGGACTAGGGGTGCAAACATGGGGCGACAGATGATAGGCTGGACAGTTGGGATGGAAGCGTTAGGGTCGCCCTAAAGTCTGATTAGCAAAGAATTCGAGAGGACATGGGTGGAGGATGATCTACCATTTGAGCGTAAGCGATCATACCACTCTTGATAATTGTAGTAGGCTTAGTTCCAAACCAAGCTGGATCCCAAACGACCAGATCTGCAAGCTTTCCCACTTCAATGCTGCCAATAATATGTCCCATGCCTTGAGCAAGCGCCGGATTAATCGTGTACTTGCTAATGTATCTCTTGACTCTAAAATTGTCTGCTCCAGTGCCCATATCTTCCCCGAGTGCACCGCGTTGGACTTTGTTTTTGTGGGCTGTATTCCATGTTCTCATGATAACTTCTCCACAACGACCCATTGCTTGGGAATCAGAAGACATCATGCTGATTGCTCCCAAATCATGGAGAATATCTTCAGCTGCAATCGTTTCGGCACGAATTCGTGATTCTGCAAAAGCGACGTCTTCGGGGATATTCTTGGAAAGATGATGACAAACCATAAGCATGTCTAAATGCTCATCGAGTGTATTTCTAGTATAAGGTCTTGTAGGATTGGTAGAGGAAGGGAGGACGTTCGGATGCTCGACAACACTGATGATATCAGGTGCATGGCCACCGCCAGCTCCTTCTGTATGATAAGTGTGAATAGCACGATTTTTGAATGCAGCTATCGTAGATTCAACAAAACCTGACTCGTTTAGAGTATCGGTATGAATCAAACATTGAATATCGAGTTCATCGCAAACCGTAAGACAAGAATCAATAGCCGAAGGTGTAGTGCCCCAATCTTCATGTAATTTGAGTCCACAAGCTCCAGCAATAACTTGCTCACGGAGTGCAGCGGGATCACTGTCATTTCCTTTGCCTGTTATTCCAATATTCATTGGCATGGTATCACAAGCTTGAAGCATTTGTCGCATGTAATTTTTTCCAGGTGTGCAGGTTGTAGCACTAGTTCCAGCGCTATTTACATATTAGATAGCATATAGCAAAAGTTTTATTTCACTTACCTTGGGCCAGTGCCGCCTCCTAGCATCGTTGTAATACCAGACGAGATAGCTTCATTGACTTGTTGAGGGCAGATGAAGTGAATATGAGTGTCGAAGCCACCGGCAGTAATAATTTTGCCTTCCCCAGCAACAACATCTGTGCATGATCCAACGATCATATTTGGACTAACGCCATCCATCACATCTGGGTTACCAGCTTTACCAATACCTACTATTGTACCGTTCTTGACACCAATATCGGCTTTATAAATACCAGTCCAATCAACAATCAAAGCATTAACAATAACGAGATCCAATGATGTATCATCAGGTACACCTGTAGCCTGGCCCATACCTTCTCGTAAAGTTTTACCACCACCAAACTTACATTCATCGCCGTAAAAAGTCAAATCCTTCTCAACCTTGATCCAAAGATCGGTATTACCCAGACGAATAGTATCACCTACAGTTGGTCCGAACATAGTTGCGTATGCTGTTCTATCCATTTCGAATGGATCAATATATGCAGCATCTCCACTTGGATCTGGGGTATGCGCGAATCCTGCCTCTTGAAGATTGGCTAGAATTTCTTCCACTCGTGAAATATCTACTTTTCCAGTAGCAACGTGATTTCCACCACGGATGACTCTGTTGCCACCAATTTCTACTAGTCCTACAGTTTTAGTGTCTCCAGGTTCGAATCTAACAGATGTACCGGCTGCAATATCGAGTCTGTAACCATATGCTTTGATGCGATCAAAATCGAGTTGTGGATTTGTCTCAATGAAATGATAATGAGATCCAATCTGCGAATATGAGCAAGTGATCATCACTGTAAAATCTTAGACTCACTTGTATTGGCCTGTCTCCTTTACTTGTCACTCTCAATTTTATTCTCTTTCTCCCTTCATTCAGCTTGACCTTACCTTTTACAGTAATTAAAGCACCAGGCCGTTTGGTCGATTCGTATTCCGCATCCAATGGCAATGGGAAAAGATCTATATCTGGAATTGGAAGAAAGCTTCCATAGAGAGCCTTCGCCAAATCTCCATCATCTGTACTTATTGGATGATGTACCGTCACCAAGTATGTTCCTGTTGGAAAAGTGCCTTCGACCATAATTTCCGTAAGAGTCGAGCAGACCGCAGGTTGGACATGACGACGCCCGAGCATCGTTGCGCCAATTGACATGAGATCTGCCACCGTATGGTTTCCATCGCGAATGAGCTTTGAGGTCGTCAGTTCGTACTCTTTTCCTGCTGTTGGGGGAAAGACGGTCGCCAGACCTCTTGAAGGTTATTCGCTATAAGCGCCTTGTATCAATTAGTTACAATCTCATGACATATTTTCGAATGCTTGAATGAACTCACAACTGCTTCGGAATGATTGAGCTTTACTCCTCGCGCAAGTCTTCGTTGTGCCAGCAGACCAAGCTGAGAGATAGCAAGCTTATCTATCTGTTTTATTGATACCAAAAATTAATTCCTGTGCTTGAACGCTGCTGCGATAAGGGCCTGGACTTACTTCTTTAGGTATGAGATGCATTTTTGATACTGCTATGTATCTCCTCTTCAATTGAATATGATTAATTGCATTAGATGATGTTTTGTAGAAAATTAGACATATTTTAGAGCTTCTCAAATGCTAAGTTTTGCTAAGGATTTAGAGATAAGTCACACCCCTCCGTTCTATCTAACTGATAAGGGAAGATTATGACAAGGATGGATGTGTCAACTGAATTTTGGCAAAGTCGAGATCTGAAAGAATCATTTTTAAGATTAAGGATAGAGGTAGAGGGCGATCCATTCACATCATCGACGAATAGGTACCACAGAACTGCGCTGTCGGTTGTACAAAGTACATGCATTGCATAACTAATTTTGAATTATGGTACCTACTTAGTAGTATCTCCTAAAACGTTTCTTTCCAACCAATCCATCGTACATCTCAAAAGAAAAATAAATGCTTCTTCTGAAGACTCTGCCTGCTGTGACTGGTTCAACAGCTTTCCGTATGATACGCCAATGTTTCAAACAAGTTCATTGCCAATATTTCTCCCGAAACACCAATTCCTAACCAGCCCTAATCCCTTTTGCCCCTCAAACGCACAATATATACATGGTATAAAACTCCAGAGATTGACAAGAACAACCTTGCCACGCTGAAATGCTCATCAAATCATTAATATTAACAGTTGGACCCCTAAGAATAGCCGGGGAAAGTTTTGGATAATGCGCGACGGACTATCATGGCTCGTTAGTTTGGAAAGAGTATGAAGTTGAGAAGCGCCTACAGAGTGATCGATTCCTCGCTTGGACCAAGTCGGGGTCTTCTATCGAAGGCTCTCGTGCTGCAAGTTCTTGAATTCGTTGCTGGGCTCTCTCTCGCCGGGAAAGATTGCTTTGTAACACCTCGACCCCTAGTACACTATTGGACTGTGATTGGGAGTTTATTGCACTTGTCGACAATGGCGGTCCCGTTGCGATCGGTAATGCAACTGTCATTTGTACGTTATTCGTTTGGACCGTCGAAGTATTAAACATTTGCCTGTTGAAACTAGCGCCTGATATTCGGGGAAGAAACCTCGAATGACCAGCCTGAATATCATGGTTATCCTCTGCTATAGTGATACGAGATCTCAATCTTCGCATATTCCTTTCTCTGTTGACCATTGCGTTGGTGATCTCTATTGGGCATTGTCCGACAGGCAAGACACTCTTTTTGCACATAGGGCATAATGAACTATTATTTCCAAGAAAAGGATCGATACATTCCGGATGGAATATATGACCACACGGCAACTCGCGAATCAATGTAGTTCCGTTTTTGAAGTCATCTAAACAAACAGGACATGTAGGTTGAGACAATACTACAGCTCGTTCCCCCAGATCTGAGATGGAAAGTGGAGAATTTTCCAAGTTGGGTATGATAGAAGTTGGTGATAACGCCTTGGATGTCGAGTCATCGCAAAATGAGATTTCATTTCCCTCCGCGGAGACGCTTTTATCGGCATGGATCCCCTCGACTGTACTTGAACGTTGATGCACCAAAGCGGGCTGTCCAACAAAATGATATCTAAATATAGGCATCTGATCGATGATCTCTTGTGGAACGGTGAGTCGCTTGATACCCAGTGCCTCCAAGTTTACCTCCCCGATTTCCACTCGTCTTGTTAAAGCCCGCCTTCGACTTCTCTGGAGATAATGCATAGAGCCGGAAGTGATTGCGAGCATAAAGGCCAGTACAGCAACAATAATCAACAAAAATTCCCACAGGTTGGGGAGATTTGTGCCATGAGTCACGCTAAGCTGCGTATACACTCGTACATAATCTCGAGGGTCAATGCCTGGAAATGTGGATAGTTGATGACCGTTTGGTACGTCTGTAAGATTGCCGGAATATAGACTTATTTCGCGCATCATCCTCTGTCCGAAAATTCCAGGAACAGCGTATACCGGATATTTGTTTCTAGACTTCCATGTTCCGCCGTCTTCGAGTGCCCACTGATCCGAGCTGATTGGTGGTGGCCGACTTGTACTATTATCTGGTGGATAGAAAATGAAAGCTCGTATTGGGTCTTGTCGCGCTGCAGATAAGTAGCTTTTTGTACATTCGATGCTGATCCAAGGTGCTAGCGCAATCAATGTGAAATCTGTTGCTGGGAGATTGGCTTGTCGAGTAGCATTTGAAGGAACATATTGTTTTGAAATGTTGTAGCATGTGTCTTGATCATCCAGATCTGGCACGTAAAGAAAGCCGCCTATTGCACCGCTCGCATCTGCATTGTGAGTTGATAATGTCTGTAAGTTATCGGTAATGGTCTCTGCATAAGATATGTTTGGCTATTGACACATTAGATCAATACTTTCTCTGATCGTCCCATAACATACATTCAACTGATTAATGACGCTCGTGAGCTGATCATTTGTGGCCAGGTTATTCCATTCTTCATCCGGAAAAAGTAGACTGTAATAAAATTATTAGTAGATGTCTAAGATTTTGTGGTGTGAGAATGCGTGCTGGTTGATCGACATGGAGATGAAGAGCGAGGTAGAGAGAGAGGTTGATGGTGATGACAATGGGGTTTTCTTGACAAAAAACACGACATCGTATTCAGTGAAGCGTCCAGAATCGGACAAGAGGAGTGAATATTGAAGATCTGTTTGCACATACACGGAATTATCGACTTCTTTCAAAGCTTTCATTTGGGTTAGTGAATATTTATAGAAAAGGAAGATTGATGCAGAGTCAGCCAAGATTCTTGACATCTCGGCGCCAAGCACTCTCTCTGGGGATTTGAAACTAACCCATAGTTATTCAAGGAAATAAATACGATGCTCTAGCGCGCAGGATCTATTGCGCCGGGCAAAGACCCTTCGGCAAACTGAATGATGGTTATAATTACCATAAAGTGAATTACAGAATATGATTCGTGAGATTTTGAATGTTTTTTTCTAACAATTGTTAAAGGATTTTGAAGGATATATTTTCGTACCCATAATGTTCATATAACAGGATACAGCAAAAGTAGGGAGATTCGAAGAGTCAGGAAGACCAGGGAGGATACCTAGTATGGATAGGCGGCTAGCGAAAAAGCTTGATCATCTTTTCGCTCCACGTTTGACACCCACAATTTTCATCTCGGAAAGTTTTTGGTCTTAGGTTTCATGCTCGTTAGAAGGAACTTCCCCCGGTGACAATGTATTGCTGATTATTGATAAGAATGAGAGAGGAGAGGATGTGAGGTCTTGGGTCAGATTTTGAGAGGAAATTTGATGTGAATGATATGTATGTATTACATATTTGTGTCCCAGTATGGAATCTTCACATAGGATAGATATATCGGGTCACTAGGTATGTATGATGGGTGCTGTGCATGTATCGCATCTAAACCACCGGTAGGGAGTGGAGATGACATTATCACAACTTGTTGCATTCCGTTCTGTACTCATCTCATATCGCTCTAGAGAATAAAAAGGAAGTACAGTACATATCAATCACATTTCACTGTAAACCAGTCTGTGCTTATATAGCATCTAGAATCCAAAAAATAAATAAACTCCAGTACAGTACCACTCTGTACTCAAATAACATCTAAAATCTAGAAAACAAAAACATAACTTCCAGTACAGTACGAGTACAGTACAACATATTCTTCTAGTCCATTATGTATTGATACAACATCTAGACTCTAGAGAATGAGAAAGAAATACAGTAATACAACATCTCGTTGTACTCAGTGCATCTCCCTCGTCATTGTAACGTATTGTATGACTTTGAGTCTCTCGTATTGGTAGACAGTATTTTCAATATACTTTTTTCAACACCACTGGCGTCTCAATTATGTATTAATCGGATCAACAATACGTAATGGCGCCATTCTGACGATCCTCAGCCAGCCAAATGCAAAACGCTAATGAATTTAGGAGAATCATGAAGCAAAATGTAGTTCAACCAATTAGAAATCATGAGGTGTTGTTCCCTGCATATCACGTGCTGATAGACATCCGGAATAACTATCCACCTAGCCTTATCTTCAACAGGCTAGCTCCACTGTAACTCAACTAAGCAATCATCACGACCTAGGTACCTAACTTCACATCTGACAAGAAAGTAAACAACATCCATAGCATTTAATATTTATCCATAATTTTGATATCCAATACTTGTTGATTATTCCTTTATAGATCAGTTGTTGAAAATCAAACTGATGTCAAGGCCCTACCGAAATTCAAGAAATTAACACAATAGATGCACAATCCGATTAGATTCTAGAGTCTCAAAGTCCATTTCCACATACATCTCATACACTTGCGCCTATCATTACAATGCCCCCCATGGCAAGTCAGAAGGGAACGGGAAAGAAGGGTCGGGATCCCCGCCAATCTCGAAGTCGAAACACGACACCAAGTCTAGTAGGTACCGCGAGCTCAGTCGCGCCTTCTGACGCAGGAAAAACTCCCTACACACAAATTCCAATTAGTATTCTCAGGACTTCCGTAGCAGATGAAATTGTCGACCAACATGCTTCCGCAATTCCCAACTCAAGAGAGCTCGAGGCGCTTATGCAACGTATGGAAAGATTGGCTGCAAGCATAGATGAACGTGCTGCGGTATGCGACAAGGGTATGCGAGTTCTGGCACAATCAAGGAAGGATAGGAACGAGGAACTGGAAATTGAAAAGCGAGACGAAGAATTGAAAGAAAGAATGAGGAGAGACCAGGCGGATGAAGATGAGCGTGGGAGACATAAGGCTCACAAAATAAAAAAGAGAAAGGATGTCAGTAGTGCTAGAGAAGAGCGGCCATTGACACATGGTGCCCATGGTTTGGCACCACAAGATGGATCCAATATTGGTAAGTCACCTTTCGATACGGTATAAAGATTAGTATAGTATTGATTTTGAGCTTTACTTCAAACCGTACCTCGCTAATTCAATTCACTTGCAGAAGTCGCCGTTCCAAGCCGTGACCATACACATAAGCATCACAGAAAAGTATCAAAAGAACGAGACAATGATTCAATAAGCTCGTCGCTTTCACCGCCTGCTCCTGCTACACCAACCGCAGGTATGAACACGGATACGAAACCAAATGGCACTGCCGAAGACGAGTCCAGCTCCGATGAACATCAACCTCCTCCAGCACCCAAAATCGCCAATTACCAGACATTTGGAGCAGACCCATCTACGTTTCCTGATCCAACGGTCTACGAAATTACAAAAATAAAACCTGGAGACCCTAGGATGAGTGAAGAAGAAAAGAAGAAGGTTTATTCTGTAGCAGCCTATCCGAGGAATGATCTTCATGATCTTATCCCTGGAACACCACCCGACAAAGATTTCAGCAACGCGAAACCCACAAACCAAGTACAAGCTAATACTTTTGCGACATATCTGGAGCCATACTTTCGGCCATTCACAGAAGAAGATCTCGCCTTTCTACGTGAACGTGGTGATCGTGTGAATCCGTTCATGATTCCTAGACGTGGAAAGAAGCACTATACCGAAGTCTGGGCTGAGGAAGATGGCGCTATGTCAGTTGATACGCCAAATCAAGGGCGAGATAAATTACCTCCAAATCAAGCCCGTGGAAGTATTGATGAAATTGATGATGCAATAGCGGAGACGGATCAAATTTCTGCTGGCCCCATGTTATCGAGATTATTGGCAACTTTGAGACCGGAAAATAGAGCGGCTCCTTCCGAAGACAAACCTATGACCAACGGTGTGAGCAATGGCGAAGGTAGTTTCAATGGTGAGATAAATGGCGACATGGGGGAACCAAGCCAGCATAGCGAAACATCTCCATTGCCCCCTGCAACTTTTATGGCTGAATCAGCATCGGAATCATGGAAGAAAGCAACCCACCCAAAGCTTGATCACGCGCAAATAGATGAAAGGATTAAACAAGAGCTTCGACATATTGGATTTTTACCCCCTGATGCCGAGCCCGATTATGATGCTCATTACGATGACGAGATAGCCGCGCGACTTCGTTTCCTCCAAGCCAAACTCAAAGAACAATCGATTATTAACGGTGCACGTAAGGCTCGATTACAGGAAATAACGAAGGAGCGTATGGCTCATCAAGAATACCAAACTATCCTTGAAGATCTTGACGGTCAAGTAAATGCAGCCTATACCAAACGTTCCCGCACAATTGGAAAGACCAAAAAGAATAAGAAAGCTGGCGGTGCTGGCGGTGGTAATCAAGCTGCCAATGGCGCTGCTGGTACAGCAAGACCGGGTCTTGGTGATATGACCAAATCATTGATGGAAAAACGTCAAAAGTGGATCAAAAACATTGGGGCAGTCTTTGATGATGAACGGAATTTAGGCAAAGTGCCTCGTGCAAAGGACGAGGGTAGCTCAATCTTCAAGCCTGAAATTATGAGCGAATTCATTCGGAGAGAAAAGGATGGGTGGGATGATGATGGAGAAGAAGAATAGTTTTGTAATTTACAGCTACCCTTAACAATGGACCATATTGATGAAGGGAGTTGAGGGGTTTTCAGCTACATTATTAGCTTGGCAGGTAGCTATGGAGTTCACGGACAGCGAGGTTGCATTAGTATTGCAGATATAGCGTATGGTCTTTATGAATGAATGGATTGCTTTAACTTCATGGTATATATAGAATCGTTCATTATTTTGGACGAGATGTTTGTGTTAGGGGAATCAATGGGTAGGCAAACAACCCTCTCATTCTTTGTAAATGAGATAAAGTGACTTCGAGTAGTACATGAGAGTCTTGGAAATAATTTGTGAGAGTTACACAAATTATCTAATTCGTATGCAGCTGATTCTGATATCTGTTTATTATGACGGCTCTAGATGGGTAGATGCATTGCACGTTCCTTTTGCCCGTAGTTATTTGCTTAGAGGGGACCACAAAAGTCGAATTTGTTTTGGAGAATACATGTCGATGGGCTACCGTGTTTGACATTGGCGTTTGAAATTGAGGGGGGAGTCTTTGTGACATTGAAGTATGATTCAAATACCTATATCGAGTCGGGAGAAATGCTCGAGAAGGTATATTGTATTGATCGAAGTCTTCGTCATTATAAAGAAGCTGCAAACGTAAGCTTTCCAATTCGGTTATAATTTGAATACGTACATTCACTTGAAACTTGCTGGTCAAGAGAAGCGATATTCAATTCACTTTCCGGTATGTGATACTCATGGCCACTATCCTCAATTTCCTTATCCCACTTCGAACTGGGTGTTCTAGTTCGAAATACAGATAAGAGTATTGGATGAGCCAAATCAAGAGGGAGCGTTGGTCGGGGTTTCCAGAAGAGGCAACGTGCCTTCCACTTTCAGAAAGCAAAAAAAAGTACAAGTAGGTGAACAAACCACCACAACTCACCTTTCCATAAACAACCAACGATCTTAACCATGTCGTCTCCTTCTAAAGCTTCTCCAATGTGTCTCAAGTCTCCCCGAGATAACTCGGGTTCTTCAATCATGGAATCGTCTTACAGAACACAGCAAGATTTGATGGCCAAAAAAGCAAGAGAAAATGGAATTTCAACGTCTGAAATTACAAAACAATTTCAGGCAACACTAAGCCAAATTTACCAGCAAAATCCGCAATGTGCTGAGGCTTGGGCATTGGGAAAAGCAGAATATCACATTGTATGTAAACTTCCAGCTATCTCTTTTGTATTGCATGAGTTTTTCACGTCGGCATTTGTATACTGACAGCACGCTCTAGTGGACCCAGTTCTGTGAGTTTCAATGTTTCATTTCATCCATATAGAATTGACGTGATTTGGCTGGGTAGGTAAGATTCACTTCTGATCCGATTGCAGTTCCAAACGACCCATGGCCAGGTATCCTCCCCAAGACATCACAATCATCCTTCAGTAATGAGACAATGAGCTCCGAGTCCGGCGAGATTACGAGTTCGCCGGAGAAGGGCTCGTTGAATTTCCCAAGCAGGCCGAAGCCTAACTTGTCAATCAAGATCGAAGATTTGCTTCTTAATGCAGCTGGCAATTCAAATGTACTGGCGATATACCGAGAGGCATTGGTAAACATGAAGGAAAGATATCCACGCGAAAGCTTGGAGTGGCAACAGTGGATGGCAGGAAGTAAAGTTTGGGTGTCTAATTGTATACATTTACCAGAGGAACCGGGCTCAAATGTTTCTTCGCTGACTTATCATTAGTTCGTCAAAAGGGTACCTTTCCCTGCAACGAGCCACCTAGGTCATACATTCTCCGATCTTCAGATACCAATCGCCTCGAAACTGTACGTTCTCGCCGTGGTGGTGAGGATAAGTCTAGAAGCGGGCGATTTGGTAGTAAATGGCAAGCTGAGGAGGCGACTAGTCGACGTAGATCTAGGTCGCCTCCGATTGAACAGATGGGAAGAGACAGATATCGACAAAATAGGTCCGAAGGAACCAGAAGACAAGGTAGGACGATCAAATCCGAAGAGTTACCACAAAATTTCAAAGCAATTACAGTTGGAGAAACAAAAAAAGACAGTGGGAATGTAACGAGGGCCAGAGTGGATGATCCATTGACTTACGGACCAAAAGAGGATGAAATGCAAAAGAAAGCATACAATATGGGTGGTGTTGAGTTCCGACATGTTTTCTTTCGTGCTCTGCAAACTAGTAGAGATTTTGTAAGAGCGCGTCATCCCAACTGCGACCGTTCTCAAAGACATGTAAGTCTCAGGTATTTCTTCATTACCAAATACCCAAACACCTAAATCTCCTTCATTGTCCAATTGACATCTTATCGTTTACTTTGATACTAACTTCACTTAGTGGCTTGCCGATCGAATGGCATGGGAGACTGTTTTCAAGAATGAGCCATTCCCCTGGTTGAACGACAAACCACCAGGAGTTCCTTCATCAGCCAGTTTACCACCAATTCACAAAATATCAAGGGAGATTATTGGCAATTACTCCATGGCTCTCCCACCGGCTCAGATTGTTTCCAGTGGTGCCAATGCCAGTCATCGTTCGGTATACAGTATGACAGGTAGCAAATCAACACATTCGAGACCTTACTCTGCCTATAGCGCAAACGCGTCTGTCGGAAAAGCTGTATCTGGCGGTACCACTCCTTTTGGGTCAAGCCCTGAGATGCCAAGAAAGCTCTCAGCGGCACTAATGAACAAAGGAGTGATGAACACTATTGGTGAGGAGTCCTCGGAAAATAATGGAACAGATCTTGCCGAAGGCAAGAGAGAAGTGTCTATCAGAAAGAACACACTTTTCCGTGCTCTTCTAGGAGACTGGGACGATTCGTTCAAATCCGTTCAGAGAGGTCTTGGAGTTACAATAGAATGTGAGTGGTTCTCTTCTTCCAACTATTTTCTTGGTTTAAAACTCATAATCCTAGATCATGACGATGCATCTGGACACTTCAAGCTCACTATCGAGCCATATCAGCCTGGAGATAATGTAGCGCTCGAAAGAGCGTACAAATTCCTTGAGATCTGGAAGAGATTGATATACTCTGATCAGTTAATCAAACTTGAACATTTTTGGGCCCAGTATAAGAATCATGACAAGACAACTGCAGTAAGTAGCAAAAAACGGCCGTTCAATTCGACCTTTCAACAAGTCAATCTTCCTTTCACTAAAGAATCATTTTCTAATTCTTTTAGGTCAATCGCAAGCCTATGATACATGTCAATGGCAAGATGATCCTTTGTCAGGGAAAATTCGGTGATCTCTGTGATTTCTTCTCACAGGAGATTCAGAGATATCAATCCAATATGGCTGAATATGCTGACACTGAAAATGCACTTGCCTGCAGTACCCTATTTGAGGCCAGGCCATACGACATTTACCTCAGCAGTTACCCACTTCCGATACTGCTTGATGTTGATACCAAGGCAAGAAATAAGATGCTTGATGACCACGATGCTTTCCTGGAAGAGTGGGTTCGAAGCTCTTTCCAGAATCGAATAAGCTTATCGGACATGAGCCACGAATATGCAAGGAGGAGCGACCAAAAGCGTATGGAACTAGATATGGATTTGGATGAGCTTCTCAAAGAAGGAGCAAAGGCGGCAAATCAGATGACATGATTGTAGTGGTTGTGATTTCTAGGAGGTCTTATATTTGCTCTTTGTTTAGTAGGAATACTAGCTCGCCGTGTACGTAGATTACATATGACCGTAGATTTTTCGAATTAATACCACGATGCCATGAATTTTCGACTGTCTATTAAAACATAAGCATTCAAAGGTTGAAACCCCCCTGTCTATTGCCAGTGCTACCAGTTCTCTTCTATTCTCTTGCGGAACATAAAGAAACGTCCATTTGGGCAAGTGGTGTAGTGTATACTGCGGGGTATAATCACGTGGTAGCCTGTCTTAGCGTGTCTTTTGTCGCGTTTACCTAACAGTATCATCCATTTGTTCTTCTCCAATTCAAACTCTGGAACACCCTTGAAGAGTTCGATCAAAATTATCTCAAATTGAGATATTTCATCTAAATCTGAATAATATGGGAATAGATTTTTCAAAATGTCAACGTTTGACGGGTACATGCCCGAGTTCCCTGACATTCGTGGTAAGTGAATATCTTTCATTCAGCAAATAAGAATTATGGTGGATCAAACATTCAGTGGCTTGTTTCAGTAAGCCTGTGACTGACATTGCTCTAGTCGATCATTTTCGCCAAATTACAGGTCGAACTGCTCCGCTAGCATGCTTCTTAAGCCATGTTCACAGCGACCATCTTGAGGGACTTGACAATGATCGTGTCAAGCTGCCATTTGTTTACTGTTCGGCAGCTACCAGAGAAATTCTGTTGAGACTCGAAAAGAGAAGAGACCGCTTGAACTTGGCGCATGGTATTTTAGAAAAGGAGAAGAGAACTTATAAACATTTGAAGAGTGTTTTGAAATCGATTCCATTGGAGACTCCAACATTAATTGAGTTGGCGCCGAAAAATGAAGTAAGAGTTACATTTTTTGATGCCAATCATTGCACAGGGGCGGTAATGTTCTTATTTGAGAAGGAGAATACTGCAGTCTTATATACTGGGGATATTAGATCAGAACCATGGTTCGTCAATAATTTGACACGGAATCCATTCTTGATCGAGTACACAAGCGGCATGAAGACTTTAGATTGTATTTATCTCGATACGAGCAACACCGGACCATTAGCATTCCCTACAAAGGCTGATGGCCTGAAGGAAATGATTGAGAAAGTCAGAAAATATCCACCAAATACCAAGTTCCACTTTTCGGCCTGGACGTTTGGATATGAAGAGGTTTGGGCAGCGCTATCACGAACACTCGACTCGCAGATTCATGTGGACAAATACAAGTACAAGTTATACCAATCGCTGCGTCAAGATGGGTCTGATGACCAATCACGATTTTTGGCACCAGAGGGTCCTGTGTTAGTCGGGTATATTGTTGGAAATGGCCCACAAGAAGGTTGTTTGACTACCGATAAAAGCGTTCGGATCCACAGCTGTGAGAAGGGAATGGGTTGCTCAGCTTATGGAGAGGATAACATTGTATTAATACGCCCATTTATTGCCCGTGGACCAGATGGAGTGGAAATAGCAGAAGTTGGTATTGGAGGTGGCTGGGGCGATCTAGTACCAAGTTATGAAGTCGCCATGGCTTTCGATGATGTCAAGGAATTTCTAGAGACAGTGTAGGTTTACACTAAGTTCTGAATGGCTTTGTACTAATATTTTAATGAGTTTTGCCGAGACAGACCAACCCATAATTGAAGACATTCGACGTATGCTTCTTGCAGAACTGATATCTGCGAAGGGGGCCATATCATTAGACGGTATGCAATTTGGCAGCGATACAATCTCTCTAGAGGGACTTGGTGAATCTTTGCTACGAAAGTTGGCACAGAAATCTACTGTAATACCCGACAAGAAAAGAGACTCTATTCCCGGAAGCGGTCTCCCCAAGGTAATCACATTTCCATACTCACGTCACTCGTCATATGCCGAACTTTGTCATCTTGTTGACATATTCAAACCAAAAGACGTGTATCCATGTACTGTGGATGAAGAAGAATGGCATGAAGGTATGTAACAAACCCTCCCATCCTTCCAATTTTGTTGTATAACTACATACCCCCATACCGCTTGAATACTTCACAATCTCTTGAAGACTAATTCTTACAGGATTAAGCATGAAAACTCTCTTTGGCGATTATTGCTCTGCTTCTATTTTTCGGCATGACAGCGAAATGCGAGGACTGGTTGCTATTCGTGTTGCCGAAATGGCCATGACGCCAAGCCAACAAACGCAAACAACAACTGCGTCCAAATCTTCTACAATGTCGACAGGCCATTTTAAGGAACTCACTTTAACAGCAGCCAGATTGGATAACGAAAGTGGTCCTTCCATGCCAACTGAAGGGACAACTAGAATTGGTCGACAATCAATGTCTAACTGGTCGCAAGAGCTGGTATCCTCATCTCCAGTTCCACTATCTCAAATAAGTGTAATCAGCATCAGTCAGACACCAAGATTAGTTGCTACAAATTCAGACTTGAGTCCAAGCCGCCAAGCGTCGCAGCGAAGAGCGGCCACGGATATGATCAGTCCACCACCCTTGAAACGCGTTCGGCTTAGCGAGGATTCCCAAATGAGTGATCCAACGTAAGCTCCTCCGAGTAGTTCTATTGTTTCCACTTAAAGAGATAATTTCTTCATGTCTTTCCCTTATAGTTTAGTCTCATCAGGTTTTTTGATGTGTGATTGCTGACTCCCCATGTTCCAGGTCTTCGAAATCGCCTACTCCTTCAAAATCTGTTACGGACGTGGAACAACAGAACGTAGAGTCCTCCGCTGAGCTCAGCGGCGACAATTTTGACTTGACAGCCCCACTCAAAATATTGATGGAGAGACTTGTTAATGTACCTGCACTCGTCGAACAAACGCGAAAAACATTACTGGAACTCAATACCGGCGAGCTAGATGTCGAAGCGTACATTGCTCAGGATCTACCGACCATGGATTCCATCCATACACAAATTGATCAGCTTGTACCACCACCCATTTTGTCGGCGCTATTTGCGACTATACACTCACTTTCTCACGAAGTCGTCGCAGATTTCTTGGAATTGCGTGATCATGTAGGCTTGTATGCATACCTGGAGATAGAGGTGGGGCTGTATATACGTCGTCAATTAACACCACTGCAACACCTCAATGAAGAGTTCAAACACATAAAGTTGTATTTGGATCAATCCCCGAGCCAACGGAAGTCCTGGATATCTAACATAAGTCTAGAGAGCATGTCGCAAGTATTCACACTTGAAGCCAATAGCGACGCACATACAATGGATCATCAAGATATCTCCACGCTCACGGACGAGAATGAACTGGCAGTAGACGGCGCCACCGAGAATGATGAAGATGTCTTTTCCACATTGTCAAACGAAGAGGATCTTCACGAAGATGGGAATTTCCCCTTCTATGACCCAATTGATAAGATCATTCGATGTGGAGATTGTGGTCATGAAATTTGGGAGGATACAGCTGGAAGGGTAGATTCGACACTCGGGTTTTGCACTGGCTGCGGCAATGGAATTAACCCCTTTTATGAGGATGCTGATTTTCCTGGGAAAATCCCTCGTATCTACGAAGATGAATATGGAAGCGAGGCTGACGAAGAAAGAGCTCGAGTATTGATTGGGGATACACATCTCGATTATCAATCCTCGGCTTACGATACCCAAGACGAGGATTCCGAAATTGTTTTGAAAGAAGATTATGAAGTTGATAGTTTTATTGATAACTCCGAAGTGCTAGAATCAAATTCAGAGTCCGAAACTTCTGATAGTGAGAGTGAGGGGGAGGTAGATTATAAATCCGCGTTCAAGAAACTGCAAGCAAATTCCGACCTGCTAATGAATGATTATTGCGAGTTGGTGGATGACTTTGACGAGTTTAAGCATGAGATGCTTGGTACGAGTGAAGAGGAAGATGATGGGGATATGGAGGATAATGATGAGGAAGAGGGGGTGAGAAGAGATGAGTTAGGGGCACATGTGGTCGATGTGTTGGTGAAGCAGGGGGAGCTTGTGGTGGAAGATGTGCTTGTTTCGTCGTTCAGAAGTGTTAGTGGGGAGGAGGCAGAGGGAGATGTGAATGGTGATAAATTTAGAGACAAAAAACTCGAAGGAGATGAAGCCAGGATTGTTGAGGTTATATCAATCATGTCTTCTGATCCGAGAGGAGAAAGTATGGAATTGTGATGGACGATATAGTTGGGGATGCTTGGTTGATGGGAGGCGGGAGAACGGGTCGGTCATTTGCTTCTTACGATTCTTACGATAAATTTTGATACCCGGAATTTGCTTTTCGCATTGGTGTTTGCTGGGAAAGGACGGACGGCAAGATTCAAAAAGGTGTTTTAGAGGGAGAATGGCATAGGTATTGCTATGGGTATAAGGCTCTACACGGTCCATTGTCTGATTCGATACACGCGAATGTAGATGGGGAGAATTTACTTCAGCATTCACATTGCTATCTATTTGTTATGATATCATGAATGATCAAACAACGCAAGCTCCTCTTTATCTCGCTATAGTTTGCAATTCCTTTCATACTACATACTATTCGCTTTACAACTTGCGTTTACGTTCACGTTCACACATTCAGCGTGATCATATATATGTTAGCTCCCCTAAATTATAAACCAATGATTACTTCTTGTTTTGTTGGGAATATTTATGTGTATATACTATATTACATTTACATTACATACATTCTTAAATCTCAATCTTCAGTCTATAACACAGCATATCAAAGTTTTTTTGTTTATGTAGTTACCATTTGTTTACTCTGTATATATTTATTGATTTGTTGATCTATTCTTACCTTCACCCCTCACCTTTTCTTCCCCTCAGCTCCCCTCCCCTCCCCTCCCCTCCCCTCTCCACATCTCATCTCAGCTCAGCTGGTAAGGGATTATAAAGGATTATAATTATAAAATCTTACCTGCATATCATATCATATCACCATATCACCATATCACAACTTCCTACCAAAATTTACCCAAATCTTTTATATACCCCGGTACGCAGATATCTAGGTAGATACCTGGGTCACATATCGTAGGTAGATACGCAATGCAATGCAATGCAATGTGAAGAGTGCAATGCGAAGAATGCAATGTGAAGAAATCACGAGGTGTGGGGTGTGGGGTGTGAATGAGTGGATGGGAGAGGTTGTTGGGGGTGTTTGTTCCAGCTCTGCTAGGGTTTGGGTTTGTGTTCTGAAGGGTTGGTTTGGGGGTCGAGGGAGGGGGGGAGCGAGGATGGAGGGGCGAGGTGGGGGAGGTACCTAGGTATGTGTGTGGATGGCGTGAGTGGCGTGGGAGTAATGGATTGATGGATGGATGGATGAGTGGATGGGATGAGTGGATGGGATGAGTAGATAGGATGAGTAGATGGGATGAGTGGATGGGATGAGTGGATGGGATGAGTGAGTGTGAGAGTATGGGAGTATGAGAGTATGGGAGTATGAGAGGAGGGGCCGGTGTTCATGATAGCTGGATGATGGCTTGATGGGAGGGGAGGGGAGAGGAGGGGAGAGGAGGGGAGAGGAGAGGAGAGGAGGGGTAAGTAGATAATAGATATTAGATACAGAGATACTTGGACGCGTGCTTTGCTTTGCTTGAAGAGCGAGGAGGGGGGGGGG
>PQXK01000258.1:0-51738 GCA_004786245.1 Botrytis hyacinthi | reverse complement strand
GGGAGATAAGTAGATGGTGTGCAGGGAGTCTATACATGAGAAGAAAAAGAGAAAATGGAAAGGTAGGGTGGAAAGGTAATTGATTGGGTGGTGTGGTACTTGAAGGGAGAGAGGTTTGGGGCTTGGGAGGAAGAGGGGGAGGAAGATTGGGAGGAGGTGTTCAGAGGGAGAGTTTGGAGAGAGGGTTTCAGAAAAGAAGAAAAATTGTAGAAAAATATTTGGAAAAGAGGTAGTTCAACAGAGGTGCTAGAAGGGAGGTACTGGAAGGGAGGTTTGGAAGAGAAATTACAGAGATATCGTCAGGATATGAAGGGGGATATGTATAGAGGAGGAGGGTTGAGAGGTAGGATTGTTGATACGAAGGAAGTATACTGATGAGATAGAATGAGCTAATAGGGACCATATTTTCTGTTTATATTACTGCTAGTGTTGATCGCTGTTAGGGTTTATCAAGAAGTGTATCCGAGATGAGGAGGAACGAGGGGAAGAGAAATGCAGCATGAAGAAATGAGATGATAGGTTTTGAAAGTAGCTCTGCTGGCTCTAGTAGATAGCCACTCTTCATTCTCTTCGTGTATGAAGGACTCTTGAGTATGGATTCTCGGGGGATATGCATAGATAGGTTACTGAAATTAGCGAGGTGTATGTATGAATGAAGAGCGCAAAGTTCCGGAATTCGATTTTCTCATCTAGTGAGGAAGTTGTCTGGAGATTGCTCGGTAGTCTTCAAGTGTAGAGTAATCTCATTTCTGAAGGTAGGTATCTTGGATAATTAATAATAGTTATTGAATTACACCAATTTGAAAAATGAAAGTTATGATTCTGCCTAGGGTGTCAAATAAGGTGTCATGACCTCATAATTGATAATTAAATTTCAGGTCAGTCACGAGTTGGAGCTTTTTTATGGATATTTGGATGCAGCAGAATTTAATTTGTGTGATGAGAAGGAAGAAAGCATTTGGGGATGGAGAGATATCGAGAGCGCGAGAAGCATCGAGAGAAGCATCGAGAAAAGTATTGAACAAGGAAATGAAATTGAGAGAGCAAAATGCATTGGACGATGAGAAAAGGAAGAGACGACACAGAAGAGAGTAATAAGAGCCAGATAAGAATGGAGAATGGATGAGAGGGCAACATTGATAGGAACAGAGTAAGGGTTAAAGTTGAGGATAGCTGAAGAAGGTTTAATCCGCATGTATATTTTCTAGGGGCCAGGCGGAAGATTGATCTTCTAGAGATTGCTACACTAGTGCAGATACCAAATAGAATTTTGTTCGTAGAACTCTTTTCCATCTCGCTCCATTGCTGAATTAACGACTTTGCTGTTAATTACGATGGCGTAATGTGAAGGAATAGAATTTGGGCCAATTGTTCGGTCATGACGTGCCTAGAGTTAATTTTGGTCGACTGCGGTTTAATGAGCTCCCTTCTGGTCTACTTTGGGGCCAGTCTTTAGATTTGAACTAGCTGGCATAATGAATAAATTATGTTTACCTTGAATTTGTAAATCAGGTGGAATTTTCCCGGCTTTAGATGTAATTACGAATTGGGAGATAGAAAAAAGGAATACAGCATTCCAACCTCGAAGATTTGAAGCCCTTATGGATAACGTATGATCAATTCTCGGAATGTTTCTTCTTCGATGATGTACGTAGACTTAGATCTGTGATACAAACCCTCAGGCAAATTATATAATTTCCTCAATTTTTAAGCAGTAAGAAATGATCATAAGATAAACATTACATACCATTTAACTATAGACAGGACTTATTGCTTTTGATTCTAGTATTAGTTTTAGTAATGATGAGAATTGATACTATGAAAAATGTATGAGATGATAGTAGAGTTCTAAGTAATAGTTTATACCAAAACGGGGGTAGATAGTAGGTGTTATCTAATAGGGCTTTCTACAGATTTATTTGTACACGTGAATTTGTGTTTGGAATACTTCTCTCTAATTCATCAAAATGCTTTTGATTCATAATTTCAACACACCAAAATATTGTCGACGTAGGAATTGTAACTTTGCATTAGACCTTCTGGGGGAGATGGAACCAAACATGGTCGTAGAAGACGAGATATACAGCCGGTCACAATTGTAATTTTGAGGGCCTATTGAACCACAAAAATACTTGACGGCCATGTTAAATCGGTCAGAATAATAAGCCCAACGATCAACGAGACTCGAATCGTACCGCGGAGACCAGCCGCAGACCTTGAATGTGGCCCCTTCACACCAGGCACCAGATCAATTCATTCAAATTTATATCATGATATCATTCTTTTCCATTATCAAAGACAACCTCAAACCTCTCAACACACCACACCCATAGAAAAATACGTCAAAATCTACCTCAATAGCTCGCACAACCAAGCCTAGCACCCGACTACCCACTTACTCCTATCCCGAACTCCTGCCCCACATCGGTACACCCATCCCCTCGCTTAACTTTGGGGGAAAATCTCTGCAAAGAATTTTCTCCGCTATAATATTTCTAATATATTTACACTTTCTATCCTTTTCTTCAACAAATACAATACAACATCCGGCATGGTGTAGTGGCTAGCATTTCCGCCTCTCATTCGAAGCTTTTAAGCTTCAATCAAGTCGCGGGAGACCGGGGTTCAATTCCCCGTACCGGAATTTATTTTTGTTTCATGGGGAGGGTGTATCTTTTTATTTTCTTATGAAATAAAATAAAAATGGTGGGAAAGGTATTCATTACGTTTTTAGATTCGAGGTTTAAGGAAAGATAATATATACATTGCATTTGAGACATATATGAACTATTTTCTTGTATTTACTACTATCGGAAGAAAAGATAGACAAAATTTGACAAAGAGGAGTAAAGGGATTCAACAACCAATCTATCATTTCTATCTCGAGAAATTTTCACCTCCCCAATCATGTGAATTTTATTAATTATCTGGATACTCGATTCTCGATGAAATCAGGACCCGCTAGCCTAGCTCTCTCTATACTCAAAGATGTCATGTGAGTAGTACGAACAATATATATGTAAATTTTCTATCTAATAGGGCTCTAGATTTAGAATTCGTATCAGCTCTCTCTTATTACCTTTCAGTGATAACATGCAGTTATGCCATTAACCAATTTTGAATGCACACATCAACTTCAGCTCGTTCTATATAACTTCTCATCTCACCTACGTATACAGATATTCATCTACTAATTCAATGAAGCAAAATCCTCAATTCCCATCCAATCGGCTTGTTGAAATCTGTGTTCCCACTATGGTGTTATAGTACTAGAACTTTACAATATTCTCATCCAGTTACCTCACCTTCTTTCATTCCATTTAACTCATCTCTTATCCTTATTCTGAATCTAATGATTAATCCTCATCTTCCTTCATTCCCCCTCATCTATCTCTATCCTTACCTCAACATATATGTATTATACACAAATCCATTATGATCCATCCATCCGGCCTCTCTTCTATATCTTCAGACAAGAAACACATACCACACTACACAACAACAGCGCCTCTTATTTTCATTCTAGACCCTTACTCATTCCCAAATATTCCAATATATAGACGTTCTAGGCAGTAAATGTATTTATTCCAATCATTCATATTGCATCGTTACATATACGACTCTACCAACTCTCGAACTTATAATGAAGAAAACTCACTCTTCACTCGCTCTTTACATCCACACACAACATAGGGTGATCGAAGAAGTCACAATCGAAGCAATTGGATTGCTCCTCCTATCTCCTAGAAATAAAATCCTTACCAAGCCAGTATTCATTTAAGTAATCTACTCTGAACTGAATTCTTATCATTCGTTCATTAGGAACCATGAAGAAACAAGAAACAAAAACTAAGGAATTCCTTTTTTCCTTCCAGCCAACTTCGCAATTGATTGATTGATACTATAGTAATTTTTGCTCTACAGTCCTACACTATAGAATACCTAGGACGCTTTTAGCTGTGTCTCTGGCTTAGTCGTTGCTTTTCAAAGCCTCACTCACTTTTCTTAACGGCACTCTCAAATTACTAATTAAAAGAAGAAAGCATATTACTACGGTCCTTACGGTCCTACTTTGCTGTATATACCATCCCAATCCAACTTATTCCAATCATTAGTCTTCATGTTTCTACAACACACTCAATGGTGTACGGGTAAAGTTCTCGATGCAGTAGAAACTGCTTAAGCGAGTACATACATGCATATACGGCATACCAGCTAGCTTGATCAAGATAGATAAATGAGTGCACAAAGACCTCTGTTTTTAATTCTATGATACTCAAGAACTTACTCCATAGTTTGAGAACTTAAGAGCATTTATTTTCTTTAAAACCCACAAATTAACAGCTCCGAAGTCCTATCCCGCAAATCTCAACTCTCAACTCAACTCTAAGGTTTCTCCCCCTCCAAAACTTCAGCACAACACCCAAACTATCAGTCGAGCCCATAAATAAGTACTACTCTCCTACTCAACAGCTCGTCTATCTACCCATAAAAACACAAAAATGGCACCATCAGGAAAAGGCTACCCACCACCCGTCCCACGAGTTCTCCGCAGCAAATCTGGTGACGGTTTACCTCCACCTCAACCACAGCCACCACAAACGCAGAATCAAGCTTCGAATATGTTGCCGGGATTCTCAAGAAACCTCTCACCCACCTTCCCCAATCTCATCCCCAGATCTACGCCACGAGAAATCGATCCTAGACCTGCATCTGGACCTGCATCTCAACCTCGGCTTCATCAAGACATGTCTAGAGCCGGCTCTAGAATCCGATCCCGAACAGGGAGCTTACGACCTCCACCCCAAAATACCTCGCTTCCAAGACCTCGAGATCTTATACCAAGACCTAGACCTAGAGCTATTCCGCATCTTATACCTAGGCCTAGGTTTACTCCGATGGATAGAGATTTGTTTTTGGATCAAGGTGAATCTGAAATTCAAACACAAGTTCCAGAAGATCAAGATCAAGCTGAAACTAGAGCTCAAACTCGAGCTCCAGAACAATTGCATTTTCAGGGGCAAGGTCAATTTCAAATCCAACTTCAAGCTCAAGCACAACCACGCATCGACCCGCAGATTCGTGTTCAAAATCACGAATTCTATACTAATTTTCCCTATCCTTTTCCCACTGAGGATTCTCCTTTCCCACAGTCCCAAACAACAATTGCACCCGGAAATCAAAATTTAAATCAGGCTTCCCACCGAGATATGCATCAACCTCAATTTCCAACACAAGTCCACTCGGATCTTCAAAATCGGGATCGGGATCAAAATTTCTATAATAATTTTCCATTTCCGTTTCCTACTCCACAGAATCCTTTCTCAAACTTCCAGGCGGGAGTTACATCCAGAGATCGGGAACTCCATCGAGATCATCACCGAGATTTAGTTCAAGCTCGAAATGAGACTGAAAACGAAACCTCAACTCGAGCTAGCAAACGTCCTCGACTATCATATTCCCATGCCCATCCAAACGACAGTAGAGATGAGGAGAGTAACGGGGACGGAAACATATATGGAAATGGAAATAGAGATAGAGATAGAGATGGAGCCGCCAATGAAGACAGAATCGCAACCCGGAATGATCGATACCATCTCAACGATACATCCTCAGAATCCCCCCTCAGCACGCCACCCGATTCCGTTTACACTTCACCACCTCTCCCACCTCTCCCAGCTCTTCGCAACTTTCCACGTACTGGTACTTTCACGTCTGATCAAAGATTTAATCGGTCTCCTACAAGTAGAATACGAGCCCGAGGTGGACATGGAGCTGAAAATAAAAATGAAAATGTAATCGCAAGTAGAACCAGAACTACAAATCCCCTCTCATCCTCTAATTCCTCTAACTCCTTCACAGAGCCCCCCGCTCTTCCCAGCACCCTAGATATTGCACATCAACCCACTGCCGCGCAGAAAAAATGGATGTATGCTGTGCGGGCGGAAGGGAGAAGGAAAGATAGGAATGAGAATGGGGGGTTTAGTAGAGGGATTGAGGGACAGATGGTTGGGGGGGAGGGAGGTGTTTAGAAGTTGAAAGAAGATAGAAATAGGAAAACAAGAAACAGTATACTTACTATAAGAAGATTCGGGATTTTATTTACCGTCCACGAGATGAGGAATGGGGTGTGGAGTAGTAATTCGATCACAAGCTAGGCTAGAATAGTATTCTTACATGTATAATCATTGTGTATATCAACAATTCCATCTGACAATTTGATTTTCTGATAATTCACCTCAACTAAATCTATACATGCCAGTAGACAGATAATGACTAATATCATATCATTTCATCTCATCTTCATTTTCTTATGCAGAAGTGTGGATAGTATGATATAAGGAGGATGAAGAGAAGATGGTTATATTGATTTGGATTATGATACTTGGTCGAATAAATAGATGGATAGATGGGCATGATATTGATATTGATCTTCATACCGAAGAAAACGATGCACATTACCAAAGCCTCAGATAGCCAAAAGAGGGGATCGTAATATTTCTCTCCCCACTAAGATGAGAGAATGAGAGGAGTATGAATCTCACAACCCCCCAAAGCTAGCTCTCTCTTTGGTGTGAAAAACACCAAGGAAATAAAAAATGTTGAGAACAATATCCATTATTCATTATCCTTTTCGATTCCTCCATCTCCTTTATCCCCTCACCCAAACCATACAGAGAAACTCATAAATCCGAATCATCAACAAAGAATTCTTCTCTTTCTTTGTTTAAGACTTACCCACCTACCCACAGAAACAACACAAATGAACAAAAAAAAAAGGAAAGAAACTAAAACAATCCCAAACAACACCTAAGAACAATAGTCCATATATATGTATATATATACTAACTTTCTCAATCATAATTATATATCAGGAACGCAGGATCTTATCTATTCATCAAACCACTCCACCTACACCCACATTCACACCCACACGAAAAGATGTCCACTACATCCCTCGACCTCGACCTCAGTCTCGGACTCGGCGAACCAATCATCTGTCTCAATACCTCCTGCAATTACCCTTTCGGACGCATATGCGGGGATTGCTCAAATGAACTCGATTCTCGAGCACAGGCACAATCCCAATCGAAAAGCAAACCCAATTTCAACAACAGAGTTACCAAGACTCCCACCCCATTATCAAGAAGCACAACCGTACAATCTCGCAGTCACGATATTCCCACCCGCGTCGTGGATATCATAGAAGATCTCCAGGAAATTTTCGCTTTTATACCTGCCGCAGCTGCAGTACCCTCCGTAGCTCCCGCAATCCCTCCACCCCCCAGTAAGTTAACCATGCAGAGCCTTCGAATTCTCGATGCCACCCCCACTCCCTTACAACTCCTCTCTTTCCCTCACCCACTCCCTCCCTTCTCTAACCTCCCATCTGCATCCGCATCTCCATCCACATGTAACTCCTCCGACTCCACCCCCGCTCCCCTCAATTCATCTAATTTATCCATTCTCAACACCTGGCTCAACGATATCGTGCTCCGTACACTCGGAGGCCAAGTGCTCGCGCCAGCATTTACTGGTGGTGCAGAGGAAGGAGATGAATTGGAGGATATGTGTCCGTATTGTGATTCTTCGATGGGAGAAGGTGCGTGGAGGGAATTGCATTTGATTAATTGTCGGTATGCACACGTGGAGGCGGAGAGATTGGAAATCGCGAAGGGGAAGGTGTTAGAGAGGGGCGTGAGTGGTAAGTGATGGAGGGAGTGAGATGAGATGAGATGGACAGGAGGAAGGTAGGTGGATTTATATAGCTGGTCTATATTGTAAAATTCGAATCGTCATTTCCCTATATATTCCCAATATAACACAAATTGAATCAAGTTATCTTTTCCCTTGAACAAACATTCTCAAATACATGTATATACACGTACAAGTAACGTCTATCCCTGCGTCCCGAGACGCACCCTAAAACGAGACAAATTATCGGTACTTCGTATTTAAGCGATTTTGAATTTATGAATATATTCTGTTGAAAGTGGTCAGTTTCTATAGTATTGGGAATATGGTCTAAATGATACTAGCGTCAATTCGTAAGGTGGTTGCACCTCATAGAGGGCACAACCACATTCTAGCCCTCTCTTCAGTTAAAACTACAATACGATGAACTATAATCTAAATTCAATCAATTCATTCCCCACAGTGTCCTATTTCAACATATTCAAATTTTCAGTTCATTTTTGTTTACAATCATATTATGTACTTCTCCCGAATATATTGGACATATCGAATGCGAAAATTATTATCATATCATCGCCGCCCACTCGGAGTTATAGAGAGTATTCTTCGTACAATCTGAGAACTCATAAGTCGTAATACTACCAGCGAGATTTTTTACTTTTCAAAATTGTAAAACAATGACATGTATAAATCCATTGGAAGACCTGAAATACGGGAATCTAAAGCTAAAGAAGAGAGACAGTTATAGAGAATCTCCCTAATAATACAGGACCCAGCCTGACGCCATTACATAAGCTGACATGTGATAGCAACGTGACCGGACTCCAGCAGTCAGCCCTGGAGACCGTCACACTGACAGTCAAATCGTGAAGCCGTTTTGGACCGACCATCAATTCAAGCTGATAAGCCGCGTTTAATGACGCTAGCTTTGGCTGAGTCGTGTATCAATCTTAGATTATGGTAACGGTGTGTCGCGGTAAATTCCTGAGAATCCTGCTCACTCGAGGTCTGCTAGTGTAGAAAAATCCAAGACGTGAATAAGATTCTGCGCCTGCTGGTCGAAGTACCAGTCCAATCACGGCTTGGTTTTCATGAGCCGTTCTTCTCGTGATCCCAATAATAGGCAAGAGAGTGAGCTCCTCTGGCATATCGTCCTTAACTGTGTCAAAAAGAATTTCATTTTTAGTAGAGGTGTCTGGTGGAATCGATACAGACGTGTGGCGATCAAAATATCTGGGGAAAATTTTCGTTATCTTCGCAGCACTTGGGCTGGCTAATGCGGGATTGTTGTCCGCTTCCCAATGAATAGACGCAAGGGGGCCGGAGAGCCTCAAGAATCCTGAATTTACATTACCGTATCTTGCATGCATTATAGACCAAACCACCCCCGCGTCTTCCAGTGTCGCTAGGTAGTCCCTTGGATCATAGTTGTATTGGCACCACGTGAGGGAGATTTTGCCTTCGATAGAGGCCCAAGACCACGATGGTGCGATGTATGATCCGTATCTTCTAGGTGTCACGACCTCTGGTCTTCCTCGCCATGTTCGTTCGCTTTCTCAGCTGTCCAAAGGAGATGGGAGGTTAGAGATGAGTGCCAGATGCCTGCAAGATAGCCGTCGCCAATAGTGCTCTGCTCACCGATGGAGATAGTGCTTGCGAGGCCGGAAAGGGCCACGAGTTTATCATTTGAATATGTTAGGGCTCCCAGTGAGTATAGCTCAACGACTGCATCCCAGTCTCGATATACCGATGCAGTTTGCTTCGTCGAGTTTAGCATAACTTCCTGAACTGTGACAGGTCTGAATAATTCTGTGACGGAATTCCAGACCCTCCCTAGTAGTGTTCTACTTGTAGTTGTACTTTTCGAAATGTACTGAGATGGCCAACGATCGTCTCGGGGTTCGTCGCCAAGATCTAAGGTCTTGATGTCGATGATTTTGTTTCCCCGTAAACTAGAAGGTAGACCACGGCGGTAAGTTTCACACGCTACGAACTCTCGACACTCGCAGAAGAGCTGATCACGGCCGAAATGTAGGACGCGGGGTGAGAGGATCCGCTCTTGCAATACCCAGGCGCGCCGATTCAGTGGCTGATTAACTAGCTTCTGAGCCCATAAATGAGGATCAGGCACGACACGATATCTTCTACCTTCGTTTTCTTCGCAATTGCTCCATCGTACAGAGAACTCAGTGGGTCGAATGGCCCGTGGATCCCTTTCCCAGAAGCAGCCCTCACTGCTTTGCGCAGCTCCGGTAGCAGCTATGTTAATGAAGGCGTATCGATAGACCTTGCTCATTGCGTCAGCCTCGCGCTCCCAGTCATCGCGCTCATCCTGTACAATACACAAGGAGTCTATCCACAAGTAACGGAGATGGAGTGATTGGGCGATCCTAATTGCATCGTTGAAGGTCTTTGGGAGAAGTCTACGGCTAATACAATCCCTGAACCCGGCAATGGTTGCGCGGGTCGTCCTGATAATTAGAGCATTACCCCAGCAGTGAGAAAGCGTCGCATAAGGCTGCTTAAGGGGAAGGCTCTCACTCTCCACCAACCGTACAAATTCACTTTCGGGTGTGCCAATATCGAGTAGACGAGTGGGAGCCCAAGGTTCTGGGATGGGGGCATTACATCGGCTATGATTTCCAGTGCATCGTTTCAACCAGTGGCTAATCAGTTCCCAAGTTGCAGGAGAATCCGTTGATGATGGAGGGGTATACCCGCTTTGGTTGTCTGTAAATGTGGGCCTAATGACCTCTTGGAAATCGGCGTAACAAAGTATACCGACCAACAAAGTTCTCAATAGCCTCAAATGTGAAATTTAAGCTCAGATTCTCCACGCCATCAGACGTCAACGTCAGCTCGAATGAGCTTTGCCAACTCGCCGAGGACGTATCGGATTCGCATTTGATTGGAAACAAGTTACCCCACAAATCAGGCACTTGCTGAAAAGCACTGCTCTGTAAATGTTCCAAAAGAACAGCGCAAATGCCGCACGCTTCCTCGGCTGATTCGCTTAATGTTCTGAGTGAATGATGATGTGCGAGGCCTGTGTACGAATCGACCTCCCGAATTGTATCGAGGATACGATTACATGGACCACATAACCTGTTGGACGTATCAGGACTCATCTTACGCGAATGATATTGCAGCTAGTGTTGAGATTTGGTACTCTTCGATTCTCTGGGTACAAAGCTATTGTGATGAGATTATGATAAATATGGAAGTCAGATAGCAGAATGCAAAATGAGTCAGTAACAATTCTTTAGGCAGCAAGAGTTCAGTAGTGTAATGTCTGGAATGTGTTGTTGTCTCAGGCACCAGCGCCGCCATGGTGGCGTTCCAGGGGCAGCACTGGATAGAGTCGAATATACAGCGAGCCTGGGCGTGAACATAGCAAATTTTGTTTATACAGAACCTCTCATCGCACCGGCGTAAACCCCCGACTGTATTCTCTTTCTTCTAGATGTCTTCAAAATTTGGAGTCATAGTATTTTGTAATGGGACCTTTTCTCAAGTACTCGGGATTTTAGAAAGACTTTAATAGTCGGGATTATAGAGAGGGGAATAGGAGAAGCAGCGATCTATAGTATTAGTGAAACGATTAATAATATAATAAATCACACACTTTTTCTTTATAACTATATGATCTCTCTAGGGCAAAATAGTTAAAGAAACTAATAAATTAATAATAACTTTATAGACTTACTTAAAAAGAACTATGATTTCAAAGCTATAGATTCGTCTCGCTACAAGGTGCGTCTCGGGACCATCAGTGGGTGTACAGACTCATGGGATAATACAAAAATAAACTTGTGAATATCTTATAATATATCAAATCATTTATTTGAGAAATTCTTACAATCCTTAAATAAAAATAAAACAATCAAAATACGAATTCTGATATCAAACAATTGAAGAATGAATTTATAAAAAATATTGAAAATTGAAAAGTGTTCCATCAATTCATATACCCACTGGTGGACGTAGAAACAGATATTATACACATAGTTCAACAACTCAATAATCCAAACTTGCGATCTACAAAATTCGAAATCAAAAATCATCACTAAAAGAATCATAATGAATACTATAATACTCCTATAAACTACTCGTTAGTAATCGTAGCGACTAACTACCTGTCTAAAATCCTAAACATACTTAAATTCGGGGTTTAATATTCTGTTCCCTGCCCTTCCCTCTCCTACCAATATCATGATATCAACTCTCCGGGTGTATAAGCCCCAACAAAGATAATCAAGCAATAGATCAAGCAATCAATCAAGCACTCGTGGCATATTGAGAATACATTCGAATACATATTCGAACCCAGTACTCATGGATATTTCACTGTTGACTGACCATTTAACCATTTCATCACTTGAATAACTAACTAGCTAACACAAGAAAGATTCTACCCAGGACCTAGTACCTAATACATACAGATACAACCATACCTACTTGCCAAAGATGCAGCCTGCTTACCAGCACATCACTCACCTACCTACTAGCTATGATAATACAATACAATACAATACCATTGAACTCAAGACTTCGAGTTCAATGCTAGTTGAAAATCGAGAAGTAACAAAACTATATTTCAATGCATCAATAAGATCTTGTACATCAGAAGTTATAGTGCAGCTAGGTATGTAGGTACTTATGATATGATGGTTGATGATAGGTAGATAGATACTATCTTCTCAACTCTCATGACTCTCTCCCCCTCGCCTCGCTTGCCCCAAGAGATGGGGAAGTAGTATCCGATATAATGGACGAATGAATAAATAAATAATACACAAAGAATGTACAGAAAAAGATGGAGAGAAAAAATAAGTGAGAAAGCCGAGTAAAAAAGGGAAGGAAGAAATTCAAAGAAAAATCGCTTGATCCCGTTAAAACTCTCTCTCCTTCTTTCTCTCATAGTCTACTTCGCTTCTACTTCGCTTCTGCTTCTGCTACTCTCTCTCTCTGTCCTCTGCCTCCAGAAATAAGGTTACCAACCCACAAACCAAACCAAACCAAACCAAACAATACAGTCACAACTCCCACAAAAACAATCCCGATATCAATGGTATATAAAATAATTAATACCCAATAACCACCAATCACCCCAGCAATCCCTCATCAACCAATTCCACCATACCATCCCTTCAGAAATCCTCATGTAAAGTTCTACACCTGAGATTATGCGATGCTATGCATCTTGATGATGAAATGGCACATGTTATACTGTACCTCACATCGACTACCTAGCATACCTTCGACACCGTATTCCTCGAGGAGCTAGGTAGATCACCTTAAGGTTTTCACCGTGATGATTGGAGATGGAGAGGAAGATGGAGATGGAGATGGTGGTAGCAATTCATATCTGTCCGTATGCGGTTACGGATATTAGAGCACTTGTTTACTTATTTACTCACCTGTTGTGGAACGAGGGAGACGCTTGGTACTTGGTACTTGATTGTGGATTGTAGGGAGAGTAGATACCAGTACTTGATTGGAGATTGTAGGGAGGTCGAGTGGATACCCTTAGCAAAACTCAAAAATGAGATGAAATCAAATCAATCATGTGATAGCAATTCTATCTATCATTTTAGATCTACGTAGTTTGTTATTTATTCATTCGATCGCCAGACGGGGGAGAAAGAGAGGGAGCTATCGATACGAAGCGGAGAAGTCGAAGACTAGATAGATAGATGCCTAGGGACTTATCTATCACTTGGCGAGTTTGTGATATATACGTATATGCTAGATACTAGATAGATATCTCTCTATCTACATCTGCATCTATTATTAGATGTCATTATTATCAGAGAATCGGAATATTCATCATAGTGCCTAGTCACATATGTAAATAAGCAAGCCAGTGACATGTGATTCCAGATATCTACCTATCTACTAGGTACCTATCTATTTATCAGACCCCATCTCATATCTTCTCCCAAGACCACAGAATATCAGGTTACCTACCTAGGTAGTATTCATCTCTTTATGCATTTATCATCCATCTAGCACTTAGCAAGAAAAGTGTTCGAGTCAGCAATGCAGCGAACATATGATGACATGACCCCGAGTACAGTACCTATAGGTGTTTCTTTGGATGGCATTGAGATTGCTATCTATCTAAGGTTATTTATTGATCTATTTATTGATCTCGATATCGATAAGAAATATAACCTTAGTTCATCCCAACATCAACTCAACCTGACTCCAAGGGCTTTTCTTTATTAGTTTTGAGGAGTTTTATTTGTTTGTCCAGGTTCGTTTAGTTGGATTTGGATTTGAGTATGAATAATGATAGAAGAAGATAAAATAGAATTGTCATCATGAGGTCTTTTTGATGCGGGATGATATGGATGATATATATAATGTGCATTCTTGTATGATGGATTGAAGTTTACTGGTTAGTTTATTTATTTCCTTACTACCAAAGGAAGAAAGAAAGAAGACATCTATCTCGACTCGACTCGACTCGACTGCGTATTAATGATAGTCATGAATGAATTTATTAGATAGATGGAAGTACACAGGATAAATAAATAAATAAATAGGTAATGAGAACTGACTCCCTCCCCCATTCGATGTTTGAAAAAGAGTAAGTGTAGCAGTGTAGGCACCTAGTAGTAAATTCGAAATCTGACACGTAAGGTTGGAGTCTCGGTCGCACGAAATATTATATTAGAGATCGTCTTGATAGTATGAATACTCTTATCAGGATGAAGATGAATGGATGGATGGATGGATGGGTAAACACCATCACTAATTAGATTGAAGTGGTTGAGTGAATGGAACGAGGCTGTATCTTTTCTCACCTACCTCGTATTTACTTACTCGTACGTAGTATGTGAAGATCGTGGAAGAAAGTAAAGTATGGTGAAAGAGTTTATGTGAGAGGAGAGGAGAGGGTTAGAGGAAGTGGATGATCGGTTATCATTTTGATTTTCGCTGGGAAGTTTGATATTCAATTTACCAGGTAGGTACTTACCACGCCATACTATCTATCGATTTACTCATACTGCCAATCAAATCGGTGGCTGTGTTGATATATTGTGGCGGCGGGCGTATCGTGTTATTATCTACCCAGTATTTACCTGCCTCCTCCTGGCACGTACCCAGGTATATAAAGTTTGACTCATTTTGTTTCTGTGCTCGATTAATGCATCCAGCTTAATTTACATTTACATTTACATTTACATTTACATTTACATTTACATTTACATTTACATTTACATTTACATTTACATTCACATTCACATTCACATTCACATTCACATTCACATTCACATTCACATTCACATTCACATTCACATTCACATTCACACACACATCAAATACTCGAGTAGCGCTCGTACACGATAGAGGAGTAGGGAGGTACCTACATGATACCTCCTACCTCGTCAACCTAGTATCTCGACGGCACACTGCAATTTGGAGAGATGTAGGATATGCCTCGGAAATGTGATTGGTCTCGACGATCGATGAGCTTACTTGACAAAGAAAGAATGTTTGTTGGATCAACTGACCCTAGGGAACTGACCCCCATACTATTAGATGCATTTTTTTTATTAAACTTCTATTCCTTCTCTCATTCAATCGGATGGAATCAATGATATAGCCGGTGACTCGGTCAGGAAATGGGAGATGGATGGATGATTGATGGTACTTTGATGGGAAGGTCCCCCTTTTTACTCGTTTTTGGTACCTTGGATTTGAATCATCGATCCTGGGAGGTACATGGAGGGATATGCAATGATTGCAGATTTTTATGTAGGTAGACGTTGGGAAATGTGTGTGAGTGTGTGAGTGTGTGTGTGTGTGTGTTGATACCTAGTATTATATCGGCTTATAAGATGTACTTGGGTGTAATCTGTACTGGGGTGTAATCTGAACTTTGATTGGAATACTAGGAGGGAGGTGGTAGTCAATCATAGTAGAATGGATTAGTTCAAGTCGAGAAAGGCTATGATGTTGTGGTTGTGGAAATGGTTGTGCAAGACCTCATTCTTATTGGTGTAGGTATTGGTGTTCTTCTTCTTATCGGTTAGTTGATTCATCGTTATCGTTATCGGAGAAAGGATGAAAAGTCAATGAATGAATGAATGAATCATAAACTGAATGCAGCATGAAATTACTAGGTCGCACGGTAGGTTTCTTCTTGGGGTTTGCTAAGTGCAGTGCAGTCAGCCAATTGCTTCATTGTTCCTGTCAGTATGTTACATGGGAATTATCTACCTACCTCATCGATATATGTACGAGGGACATTGTGTATAGAGGATAGAGAGATGGATTGTATAGATAGAGACTAGATGGTATTCCTGAGAATATCAAAACATAGATGAAGTAATAAATGGATATAGAGTGCTTCCTATACGCGTACTTACATACACCCATATATATACACACACATATATATACACATACACATCCATCCATCCATACCTATCTGCCTTACATATGCGCAAGCACAAGCACAAGTTCAAGAGCACCGAAAGGAACTTCACTTAACACAGACCTCTAGAGTATTCTAAAAGAACAGCCTTCACTTCCAAGCTCGAGATCTTTGCTGAGTGGGTAGGAAGGTCGGTTGTGACTAGGCAGTTTTCATTGTTTCATCATATATTCATACTATTTATACCATTCACACTACTAGGTATTCATACTATTCATACTATTCATACTATTCATATTCATACTCATATCACCCAAACCACCCATACCACCCAAACCATCCATACCATCCATACCACCCATGCCATCCACACCAATGAAGTAAATAATTCCATAATTCCATCGACGTATGAATGTGAATTAAATATTCGAGTATATCTTCCTATTTCCTTTTGCTCCTCTCCCAATTGTCTTAGTAGTGTTTTACCTCACCTCTTCCATCTTCAAACTGGGAAATCAAAAGATTAAACTTTATTAATTCCATCTCGTCCTCCTCCCACTGCTTACTGTTATCATTCATACCTCCGTTTTATCTCTCCAATACCTTCAATCACAAGGCTCAATTCTATCATCAAAACTACTAGTCCTGTATGTACGGGGTCAGTACTAGGTCACCACTAGGTCACCACTAGGTCACTACTAAGTCAATCAATTACAGTTCAGTCATAGTACCCACCCTCATAAACCTGCATGACTCTCTTGCTCCCAGCCCCAGTCTCCATCGCTCTCTCACTCTCTCTTAATCGCCATCTGAGCTTCAACCTCCTTGTACCACCATCACTTCTACCGTCGACTTTACTTTTACCACCTTCTCAATTTCTTCATTTTATTTTCATCCCCACGTCAACTTATTGGAGCGCAATCATTTCATCAATCCGTCCTGCAAAGTCCTTTTAATATTCTCCAATTTTATCCTTCCGATTCACTCGATTCATCGTTCCATCTTACGCCTTACTGAAAGCCTTATTCGCAATCATGTCTGTTGCTTGAATTTCAGTACCCACTTCAAGCATCTCTCTCCCCCCCCCCCAAACCCAACAACCACCTTCTTTCCCACTTCACTGCCTGGGAGGATATCCAATACGGACCTCCATAATCTTGGTCCGGTACTATATCTAGAGATTTCAAAACTCTAGAACCCTCGAAATATTTACTAGATCATACTACGATGGATGCCCAAGTTATGTGGTATCTGGGAACCGCTTTATTTACCATCTAGAATCACGATTGTTGATGTGTGAGACTTGAGTAGGAGCATTTTCTTTCTGCAAATACCAGCGCATCTTGCATCTGCTGCTGAACCGACAGCGTGCTACGATTCGACATCTACGTCAGCAATTATCATATAATGCATCAACATCCTCGTCCCTCACCTAGGACGGCCTCACCAGCCTCGTCACCACAAACAAACCCAACTCGAACCAACAACCCTAGAGAAGACGGTCGATCTGCCCATTCGAGAACACTATCAGATATGCCACACTATCAAGAAGCAGACGATGCAGGTGGAGATGGTGGATCCATGGTTGCTACTGGCCCAAGTCGAGAAGCGGTCAAGAGAATGGATCAAATCATATCAGTCAGTGATGCTCAATCATCATACATGCTTGACCTCCATTCGAAACGAAGCTAACCTGACTTCTCCAGAATTTCCACACGAAAGCTGCAATCATCTTACTAGGATCGCGAGTAGGACTTCCTGTAGTCCTCAACAGAGATGGAACCGTGAAAGTGAGCAAATGGGTATGTACTTTCTATCATTCGTTGCCTGTGCTGTTGTCACAAACTAACGTCTCTCCCTCCAATAGTTTCAAATCGAAACCGATGACACCGATGCATATCGAGATGAGCTCAACACATGGCGAACGTGCGGTGGCTTCCAGAATCGGCCACCACCACTTATAATAGAAACATACATCGACACTTCCCACTTGACGAAGAGTCAGAGATTGGTTATCGTAGATGATTTGGGAAAACGATGGGATGCTTTGGATGCTCTGAGTGATTCTAGTAGTTCCGATGATGAACGTAGCGAAGTCATACTAGAACGTTGGAGAATTGAGCTCGGAGATATTCCCGGAGAGCAGCCCAATAATTTTGCTCCCACATTACCCCTTCTCTACAAACAGTGTGTTGTTTTCTTTCGCGCATTGTATTCAGCATCCAAATTATTGCCGGCCCAGAAATTCAAAAAGAACATAGGAAAGAGTGGAGCGCCAACAAATTCATTGATTGTTAATTGTCGTATTACAGCCGGTAATACTCAACCACGTCGAATCGATGGCCTTAAGCAACCTATATTCGACCACAGTGGTCCAGTTACCTCGACGCATAACCTTGGAACCACTGAAACTCCTGCCGGTCCAATTTTCGCCGAAGTAACATATCGAAATGATTGTAACTTTCGTGTTGATGATTCTGAATCCCTTCTCAGCTCTCGATTCATGGGTGCAGACGAACACTTTTTCACTCCTTCATTGGCAGCGAGAGGTGATTTAAGTCGTCGAAGGTCAACAAAGCAGCCGGAAATTGGCTCACTTCCAGCACACAAACAACTTACCGATGATTCTGGTCCAGTTCAAACATATGGAAGTTTATCAACATTCCACGGAAACGCTCCCCCAAGAGGCTCGAGTCCAATATCCGCCTTGAGAGCTCAGAGGCCCATAGGATCAGATACGAGCTCCCCGCCCATGGGATCTTTACCACAATCACGCCCATTACTCGGATCGAAAGGTTCGATAAAGTCATTGGAAGGTATCGCGATGGCGAGAAGACCATCATTATCGTTTCAGCCCTTCAAAGCTGGCTCACTGTCTTCCTCCCCCAGTCGTGCCACTTATGCCGGTGAAACCTTACCTGCATCTCCAGGGTCCTTGCCAAGGCCATCTGGAATCAGTGCACTTGCACAAGCAAGAAATCGTTCATCTCTCATAGCTGGAATGCCAGCTACGTTGAGGGGAGGCCCAATGGCCGCAGATAATATCGTTCCCACATCTGTCTCAAGCTCACCAAAACCTGCTCCGATTCGATACAGCAGTAGTTTTAGTCATCGTCGTGGCAGATCATCTTACGGAGGAGCTAGTAAAACAGTAGAAGATGATCAAGGTAGCAGTGGTAAACAAAGTCTCTCATCTTCTGTGCAACCAGGTTCTGGTATTCTTGCAGAAGCTGGAACAGGTGGTAGTTCGGGATCTTTACAAACTGATGATGACAACATATCGGATTTTTTGAAACTTTTGGAAAGTAAGAAAACCTTGCAGAGTTTCGAACCTTCGGGAGAAGCATCAAGAAAAAGAGCCACTGCACAATTATCCAGATTTCAATCAATGCGCGATTCACATAATGCTTTGACAGATTCTATGGCTTCATCAACAATGCTACAAAGATCATCGAGTTCTTCAAGTCGACAATTATCCAGTGTCCCTCCTATGGTTGCTGCTACCTCAATTTCAGCAGGATCATCCCCTGGTAAACCCATCTCACCACACACCCCTCACACTCCCGCCATTCCTTCACGATTAAGTGCAAATTCAATAGCTGAGTACGATCAACCACGAAGACCAAGTCGACGAAGTAGGACTTCAGAAGCAAGGTTAGATGATGTGGAAGATAGCGATCATCCAAATGATGCTGGAACAAATGCTATCGATATTCCTACCTCACCTAGACCATACTACCCTCACGCTCGAAGATCAAGTTCTGTTGCTCAGCAACATAGATCATTGGCAATCGATGATGAATTGGGTGATCTTCCATTCGGGGTGCATAGAAGCATAAGCTTAGGAGCCGATGATCGGGAGCCACCAAGTCTGAGTGCCCTTTTGAACATTGGACAAGCCTCTGAGGAGGTAGAATCACCAACTGGACAATCTTCATCCCAACTTCAACCTGCTCCTCGCATCTCCGAAGGTACCACTGCCATGTCTCGTCAAGCTTCATCATCTTTGGAAGCTCATGATCCAGATGTTCCTCAAGTTTCTCGATTCAGTGGTCCAGGTTCTGCAAACTCACCATATCGACCACGCATTGGTAAAACTGGTGGCCGTGGAGTCACTCCACCACAAACCGGTTCTTTCTCTAGCCTCCTTGTAGACAGGGGAAGTGGGAGTGGTAGTGAACGAGCTAGCGGTGGCAGATATAGTTTTAGCAGGGGACAATATGAACCAGATGATGAGCCATTACTCTTCGATATGAGTGAGATTGGACGAGACCGACGAAGCATTGATGAAGCTAGAGGATACGAAGCAAGTAGAGGAGGAGATTCTGGCTCAAGTAGTCGAAGAGGTAGTCGATGGGGCAGGTAATTTACTTCAGCATACGAAGCGAACATGGAGACCGGATTCTTCAAGGAGTTACGTTTCGAACAATTGATGCATTATACGTCATTTACGATACGATTATAAGATATGTTGTATAGCTTGGAGATACATAGCGAAGTGCGCGTTGATTTTTTATTTATTTTTATAATCATCGGATGGAGTTGAAGGTTGATTGAATCCTTTCATCACGATTGTTTTTTATCGGATTGATCCTTCACAGGATGTCAAATGAGGACATTTGAATTTCTCTTCTCTTCTTTTTTGGCGCATCTCGTCTTGTATTTATTTATTTATTTATTTAACCCCAGAGGTGCTTTGGGAACAAGGGGAGGGTGGGTCATAAATTGAATGGATGGATGGGTAGTTTAGTGCGCATGGTTGGATTTGATACCTTGGTGTTCTTAAGAGTTGATGGATAGGTATGGGAGGGTGGCAATGGATATGGAGTGTGTAGGGCCAATGAGGAATACATATCATCAATTAACTACCTACATATATGTATCTCAACTACGAAAAGAGACACTCTACTCTACTCTTATCTTAGATGGTGGTAATTTTCAATGATTGAATGTGTTTTCAATACTTTATTGATTAATGAATGTTCATCTGATTGATTGATTGTTCTGAAATTTTCTAGAAGGGTACTTGCTATATCGAGTTAGATCATTATTAATGACTGATTTGACTGATTTGACTGGCTGGTCAGTAAACATATCCGAGGTCGCTCGGCTCGGCTCGGCGGACATGACATGGGTGGGGAAGCTTTCCCCGCCTTTTGGTGGGATGGGATGTGAATCGGAACGTCATTTATGGTTTGGTGTGTGTATGTATGGATACGTGGTGAGTTTGTTGTTATTTTTGTTGTTGTTTTTGTTTTTGAGTTGTCTTTGTTTGATACCTTTGAGTTGATATTGAGGGATTGAGAGATTGAGAGATTATTTGGATTTGGATTGAGATTTGGATTGATTCGATTTATAGTTTAGGGGGTTTATAGTTTTGGGGTTTAGAGTTTGTGGATTATAGTTTATAGGGAGAGAGATTGGATTTGAGATTGGATTTGAGATTGGGATTGAGAGAATAGTTTGGGAAGAGAAGAGGAGAGTACACGAGCGGACGAAAGAACGAGAGGGAAAGAAAGAACGAAAAGGGGAAAGAATCGAACGAACGAACGAAAGAAGAATAGGGGAAAGAATCGAACGAAAACGGGAAAGAGAAAGAGCAAGAGAGATAACACGGAAGATAGGGATAGGAAGAGGGAAAGATACTTACTTGGATTGGATACTTGGGTACGGGAAGATAGGAAAGAAAGATAGGAAAGATAGGAACGAGGGAAAATAGAGTAAACTATCTCGATCACGTACGGGAGGGGACATAAACGAATTAGCAAAACGAATAGGGAGATTGGAAAGGAAACGACAGGAAACGAAAGGAAAGGAAAAGAAATATAGTCATCTGGGGGATAGTGAGAGATAGAGAGAAAGAGAAAGACGGAGATTGTAAAGATGTCGGCCATACGGGTTGCTCCTACGGTTAGTGGTTTTCTTTTGTTTTTTGGGGGTTTGGTTGGGTTTGATTTGGGTGGTTTTGGGTTGATTTTGATTTGGGTGAGAGGGAGGGAGGGAAGTGGAGGAGGTGAGGTGAGGGGTGGAGGGGGTGAGAGGATGAGGTGAGGTGATTTGGTTTGGGTGTGGGTTTTGTGTTGAGTGATGGAGCTATGGAGATGAGGGGGTGAGAGGGTGAGAGGTGAGAATTAGAGGATGAGGTGAGGTGGTTTGGTTTGAGGTGATTTGGTTTGGGTCTGGTTTTGTGTTGAGTGATGGATGTGAGGGGGTGAGAAATTTCGAGCGCAGCGAGGTCTGGGGGTTTGGGGGCTTGCCCCCATGATTATCAAAGGCAGTGAATTGTTGAAGAGGGAAAAGAGGGAATCTCTCATTTGCATTACATTTCATCTACAGATAAACTATCAAACGTAAAGCTAATATCCTCTCTCCAGAAAGCCGCTCGAGCTATGAACCTCCTCCGCACAATCCAATACACGCACCCACCTTCCTGTCCCTGCCACAACAACCCCTCGCACCACCACCACCACCCCAGCTCCTCTCTCCTCTCGCAAACGAAACGGAATCTCCAGCGTAACTACGCCACGCCTATGGATCCTACCCGCGAAAAAGAATATGCGTTTGAGATGGCGGCTTCGTCGATACGATTTGGACCGGGGGTGACGAGGGAGGTGGGTATGGATTTTAAGAATTTGGGGAGTAAGAGAGTGCTTGTGGTGACGGATAAGGTGGTGCAGGGATTAGAGGCGATGAAGCAGGTTAGGGAGGGTCTTGGGAGGGAGGGAGTAGAGTATGAGGTTTTTGAGGGGACGAGGGTCGAGCCGAAGGATACGAGGTAGGCTTTTCTGGGTTTCTTTTTTGGGGGGAAGGAAGGTTCTTTTTCTCAAACCATTGCTCTTTGCACTCTTTGGTTAGTGTGGTTGATGAGTAAGAGAAAATGTACAGCTTCAAGTGAAGTAAGCGTATTAATCTCAGAAACGTGATGGAATTCCTGCGAACTTTTGTATTCCAAATGAATACAATTTCTAACAGATGAATAGTATCAAAGAAGCAATCCAATTCTCCAAGAATTATCAACCCGATGCTTTTCTAGCAGTTGGTGGTGGCTCAGTTATCGACACTGCCAAACTCATGAATCTGTATACCTGTTATCCAGATGCTGATTTCATGGATTTCGTTAATGCACCACTTGGTAAAGGCAGACCTATAGATAAAACTCTCTTGCCTCTCATAGCCGTTCCCACCACCGCCGGAACCGGTTCCGAAACAACCGGTACCGCCATCTTCGATCTCGTGTCCCATAAAGCCAAAACAGGTATCGCCCATCGAAACCTCAAACCCCTCCTCGGTGTATGCGATCCTCTCAATACACGCACCATGCCATCTGCAGTACACGCTAGCTCGGGCTTAGACGTTCTCTGTCACAGTTTGGAAAGTTGGACGGCAATTCCCTACTATGAGAGGACGCCCCGACCTCAAAATCCCATCATGAGACCGGCGTACCAGGGAGCCAATCCGATTAGTGATATTTTTTCTCTGCAGGCGTTGAAGAGTACGGCGAAGTATTTGCCAAGAGCGACGAAAGATCCGGATGATCATGAGGCGCAGAGTCAGATGCTTTTGGCGGCTACTTTGGCGGGTGTGGGGTTTGGTAATGCGGGGGTGCATTTGTGTCATGGTATGTTTGGGTTTTTTTCTTTTGCTTTTGCTTGGTTGGGTTTGCTAGGAGGTGTTGGTTAGTTTCGTGTGTGGGATGATACAGATTGTAGTCTGGAGGAAAGAGCTTTGAAGGTTGAAGTTGTTTTGTTCATTGAGTTTATTCGAAAGAATGGACTTGATGAGATGGTGGAGACATTGTCAAGACTTCAAGTTTGAAGTATTTTGGCTCTGACTGCAGTCTGGAATTTTGGGCATACCACATGACTCTTAAGTCATATCAGCGATTACCCACACGATATCGACTAGCGGTATACTATTCATCTTCCAAACCATATACTAACACACCCAGGAATGTCCTACCCAATATCCGGTCAAAATCCCGGCTACACGCATCCAGGCTACGTAACCAAAACCCCCATCATTCCGCACGGCGTATCCGTGGCGGTTTCCGCCCCCGCCGTCTTCCGCTTCACCGGTGCATCGAACCCGGAACGCCATCTCCAAGCCGCAGAATGTTTCGGTGTCGATATCTCGAACGTGAAGAAGGAAAGCGCGGGTGCGGTTCTCGCAGAAGCGTTGGAGAAGTTTCTAGAGGAGTTGGGCGATCAGCCGAGGGGTTTGAAGGATTTGGGGTTTAAGAGGGAACATATTGATGGGTTGATTGAGGGCACTTTGCCCCAGAAGAGAGTCCTGATGTTGGCGCCGAATTTGGCGGAGGAGGTGGGTGAGGAGAGGGAACAGTTGAGAGCGCTTTTTGAGGATGCTATGGGGGATTGATTGATGGGTTGGGTTGGGTTGTTGATTTATTGATTTTTTTGATTTGTGAAGTGTTTATTTTGAAATCTTTTGTCGCTTTATGTTTATGTGTATGTATGTGTATGTACTGTCCTGGACTGTACTGGACAGGACTCAAGTATGATTGTTCAACACGGTATTAAATTGATATGGTTACTGTTATCTGCTTCTCTACTTATCAAGAATGATCAACACAACTCGGAGGTAAAATACTTCCGACTGTCTTTGACGGGTTCTTGACTCTTGACTATTGAATCTTGACTCTTGAACTCCTCGCTGCTCTAAAGGGAGGTGGGAGTTGGGAATTGGGGATTGGGGCTAGCGGGTTGAGAATGGTGCAAGTCTCTTCTTTTACCGAGTATTCGCTTTTGGGTGTTTTGGGGTTGTGTAATGGAGATACTATATTATATTACCTAGGTATACTATGATGATTCTTTTTTGTGAGGATGGATGGATGGTTAGGTAGGTAGGCGGATAGGTAGGTAGGCGGATAGGTAGGTAGGGATTGATTGGAAATTAGATGGATATTCACTGCTTTTCTCTCTCTCGTTTTTCTTCTTGTTTTTTCTTTCTTTCTTTCTTTCTTTCTTTGGGATAGGTTGGAGAGGATGCGAAGATTGGAAAGATTGGAAAGGATTAATGCTGTACCTAGGTACATTTATCTGCTTGAATGATTGGTTGGATGGTTGATCGGTTGATTGAATAGTTGACTGGTTGATTGGATGGATGGTTAGTTGATTGATTTTCTTTGGAGGAAGAGAAATTGAAGAGAATTTTAGGGCAATTTTGAGGAAATTTTGACTTTATATTGAATTTATATTAAATTTATAATGGAATTTATGATGGAATTTATAGTAGAATTTATAGTAGAATTTATAGTAGAATTTATAGTAGAATTTATAGTAGAATTTGAATTTATATTGAATATTGAGTTTATTTATTTGAGAAATTATCGAAGAAGCAACTCCCCCTTTTTTTTTGAAAAAAAAAAAAGTATATATATTCATCTTTTTATTCATCTTTCTTCGGTTCTGGGATTCTGGGATTCTTGTAGATTGTGAGAAGGAGAAGGAGAATGAGAGATAACTTGTGAGAGATAACTTGTCAGAAGCAAATTGTGAGAAGCAAACTGTAAGAAACAATTCGTTATATTGTATTATTGAGATGTGAACTGATTTAACTTGACAAGATTTGACTTGATTTTATATGACATATTTTATTTGAATATCTGACTACAGAACAACTTTTACTTTGTACTTGACCTTTGATTTTTCTGAGAACTGTGAACTGTGAACTGCGGGATTATGAGATTAAAGATAAAGATTAAAAGATCCAAGATTCAGAGATGAAAAGAGTAAAAAGAGTAAAAAGAGTTTATTTACTAGGTGTATAGTTCACTTGTCTCGAGCTGGATTGGATTGGATTGGATTGAATTGGATTGGATTCACTTATTTTGAATCAACTTCAGCTTTGAATGAATTCGACTTTATCCGACTATTTGACGAACTCACCGAGAGAATTTTCTCAAACCTTTACTCTAAAAAGATTTTTTTCTAAGAACTGAGAACTCGGAACGGTGAACTGAAGATTTGAAAAGGCTTGTGTGCATTGTTGATTTGATTTAATTGGGTCAGACTTTGTTCGACTTAACTTGACTTCTTCACTTCTTGATACTCAACTCTTTAACTTTTTTGCACTCACTTCACTCACTTCCTTCAATTCGGAGCGAGAAACAAGAAACGAACAACAGGAGACTTTTCACTTCGTACGTGGTTGTATTGTATGAAAGGGACTCTAAGTTTTCTTTTGTGCAAACTGTACAGTTGAGGGATTTGTGGATTGATTTTAGAGAGTTGGTTGGATTTGAGAGGAGCTTGAGAAGCTTGAGAATTGAGAGATTGGGAGATTGTGACCAGGAGAATTAACGGTTGGATGAAAGGATAGTTTGAGGAAGCCAATGAAAGGAGTCTGGTTTATTTGATAACTACCTACTCAGTTGATCGGATCTAAGTTTGTTGGATTGAGAGAGTTAGTAAAAAGCTGCAACTGGGCTTTGAGTGAGCTTCAACAACGCCTCTCAATCAGCATCAGCTTTCAGTCGCGTCGAGTCGAGTCGGTGTCCAGTCCAGTCGAATCACCATCTTGAACAACCACCAAACAAATATCTTTCAAGTTCGAACTATCAATCAATCAATCAACTTCTAATCAACACTCACCTCTTTCATCTCAACCTCACAACCATCAAAATCAAAATGTCCCACCACCTCTCCTCCTTCTTCAAATCCGCCACTGGCGTAGCCGAAAATGTCTGGGAAAGTGCTGCGAACAATCTATCTAATAGTCCGAAACGCCATCGTGAGCGTGGTTTGACTGTTCGTCAAAGTTATCAGCAAGCTCAGCAAGTTCAACAAGTTCAACCAAGACGCTTATTCCCTGCTGTAAGACCAGCGCCTGTTCCTGCTACTGCTACTGCAGGTCAATCTATCGGTCTTGTTTTGGGTCTTGGTGCGGAACTTGGACTTACTGATCGTGAAAATATTGGTATCCCAAGTGGAGTTGAAAATCAAAATCCAAACGCAAGTTCAACTGCGACGGTTGATACAAGTCACACAACTCCCACAAACACGCCGAACAAAATAACTTCAAACGCAACCATCCCACCAACCTCAACCACAGCCCTCACGAAAACCTCCAGCAAGAACACCCAGAGAAGTGCAAATAGCAAGGAAACAAGCACAAGCAAGAGTGGAAATAGTTATAATCCGCTGGTCACGACAAGCTCGACCTATACGAATCCGAGCGAGAACTTGCCGCCAACGCCGAATTTGAGGGCGGTGGAAGTGAGGAAGTTTGGTAATGGTGGTGGTGCTGCTGCGATTGATGATGGTGCGGGAGAGGAAAGTGTAGGAGGAAGTGCTAGTCAGAGTCAGAGTGAGGAGATTAGTCCGGTCGATGGATTGGGTATGTTTGGTGCTATTCCCGGTTCTGGGATTGGTTCTGGTGGCAGTAGCGGTAGTGGTGGTGTAGCTCGTTCGGGAGAAAATATTGCGATTGCGCATGAGCAAAGCGAGTATCCTGGAAATATCAATATGCAGACTCCTATCGTCACAGCTTCGGGATCTCGAGTGCACAATTATCGAGGTGTTGATCATGGTGCTGTTGCAATTCCTGGTTCGGTATCGGGCTCGGGTGTCAATACCCCAAGATTGAATGCTGCTGGACTTGGTGATTCTGCAGTAAATATGCAAGGAAGAGAACGTGCTTTTACTATTCCGAGAAAACCGGTCCCGATGACGATTGTGGTCGGTAATACAGGTCTTGAAGTTGTACCTTATGGACGCCCTATCGAGGATATTGGCACTAGTGCATGCATTGTCAACAGACAGGAATGCATGGATTGGAGAGATCAATTTGAGGGACAAGGACGAGGACAAGATGGCGATGGGGAGGATAGTGGAGGTGAAGGTGAAAGTGGAAATGGAGAGGAAGTTAGTGAGAGTGAGGAGGAGAGAAAGGAAAGATTGGAGAAGGATAAAAAAGAGAGAGAGAAGCAAGATCTGTGAGTTTTTGTTATTTTTATCCTTTTTGATTTTCAAGTTTTCCTACTGTTCTTGAAGCTTTCTGAGCCATTTTCTTACACTCACTATCCGTAAATGTCCAAGAAATACAATAACTAACACTTCCAGCCTCCACGAAAATCCCCTCCTCTCCCATCCCGTCGAACCCACAACTATCGCCATCGGCACCCCACCCACCGTCTCTCCAACTTACATTGCCTCCACCTCACTCAGCTCTAAGCGTCGGGGTTTCCGCCGTTCATGGACCGCCCCGATTAACGGATTCAACTTTACCAGCCTCGGCGGCATCGGCGTCATGGGTTTCGGAAATACAAACCAAGATCCAGCTATACATGGAGGACTTGGTGATATGGGAATTGGTATTGGAATGGGAATCAATCAGAGAGGTACCGCGAGAGATAGATATAGTGGAAATAGTAGCGAGGGAATGGGAATGGGATCTAGACGGGGAAGTTTCTTGAGGAGAGCAAGTGTGAGTTTCAAAGGGATGGGATTGGGAATGCAGGGATTTTTGAGGAGTGCGAGTGGTGGTGGAGGCGGTGGAGGTGGTAGTGGTGCGCTTGCTGCTGGTACTGGAGCGGGTACTGCTGCTGCGGACAGAATGGGTATGAGTATGGATCATACACGTGAAAGTGGAGGAGGTGCAGGAAGTGAGAGACCGGTCACCATGCAATCGGAGTATAGAGGTGTAGGTGGACATGTGGGAGATGATGATATGGCTCTTGCGCGGGAGAGAGTTGCGGAGGCTGGTACGTGCTTTCTTTTTAGCTTCTTTTGTCTCGTTTTTGGGGATGTTTCTTTGCATTCATGGTTATAGAATATCTACTAATGGGTTGTTCGTGGTCACCAGAAACTCAACGTCGAAGAAGCCATCGCCAATCAATGGTTCTGCCAAAATTCGAATGGGAGGAAGAATTTACTATTGTGGATGATGAGGGTGATGCTTAAATTCTTGTGTCTACTATCTAGTGTTAATGCGTTTACGCATACTAGGTGATTTGATAACATGAAAGGATGGATATAATCAGGGTTGCATAGCATAAGACTCGCGGCTGAATGGATAGATGGATAGTTTTCATTTTCGCTAGATGGATTGCTTGTTGTAGTCAAAAATGAATGGGAGGATGGGAGGATAGGACAGTTATAGCTAGGGGTGTTTAACGAGTGCTATGATATGATATGATACGATTATGAAGTAATGAAGTGGAGGAATTAATAAATGAATACATGGATGGATAAGTGGATTAATGGATATGATTGATGAGTTTAGCTAGATAGTCGAAATTTGTAAAGAAGTCTGGGTGGATGTTTGACTTATCAGTCACGCACTTCACTTCACTTACGCATTTTACTTACTTCAATTATTAAGTAGATGGGTAGTCACTTGAGAGATTTGAAATCGATAGTTGCTTGCTTGCTTTTATTAGGATTGCTTTGGTGGGGGTGCTGATTCATTGTGAGTGTGAGTGTGTATGATTGTGGCTGTGATTGTGAAGGTGGTTGTGGATGTGATTGTGGTCATAAGAATCATTTTGTAAGAATAGACTCATAAATATACAGACCTGGATCTCGATGAATCTGTGAATAACTGTCTGTACCCACATTATAGTAATTTAACACCATAAAACACTAACTCAAAAACATACTTACTTCGTTTGCATACAAGAAATTGTATGAGTAGATGAGTGCATAATCTAGAAATGCATAGCACAAAGAAAATTACGTATGAATCTACTGTGAGTTTGTTTGTATATCATTGTGCATATAGTGAGACCAGAAATCCCTTTACTTCTCTTATTTTTGTTATAGTTGATGGAAAGATGTGTGAATTGTATATAAAGATGGTTTTAGATAGATATTACCCACTGATAGATAGATAATAATGAATATCTAGTATATTATCTTTTGATATTAGCCTTACATTCTTCCTATATGTTTGTTCCTCTATTGTCATTTTTAGTCTAATCATCACTTTTTCGCTAGGGCATAGCGATAGGAAAATCTCAGGGTGCTTTATTGTCTTCATTTTTAATGTATGACTAAAATCGTTCTTGGAAGGTTGTCAAAGTTCATCTGAAGAGTCGCTCTTGTTTTGGAATTGAATGTGGACATGATATTCGAGGTGAGTGAATAATGGTAAGGATTCATAAGTGTAGAATTTGTCAGCATATTCTACTCTCTTTCTATTCGATAGATAAGTTTCTTGGAATACTCGGTTGCAGGTACTGTATGATCTATGCTACTAGTAAGATACTTTGCTGATGTTGAATCAAGGAAGCTAGTTGCATGTGCAGCTTTTATCTGTATCTCCCTTTCTTTCCTCTACTACGTATTACTCCATCTCACACCTTTATATCCGACACCTTTATAACGATAGTTTTATTTATCCATCGATCTTCTTGCAATCGATTTCAAATCAGGTGCACATTCCGAACTACAATACATATCCACGAGAATATAAAATCGATATCTAATCATTCCTGGTCTACTACATATCAACTCTCTGTATATTTGAAGAAGCAAAATGTCAAGGAAACCTCTGACTTTTTCTGACCTCTCTTTCAGGATTAAACCTGTCACTGAACTAGATGTCAAGACCGAACTGGCATCAAGAGCTAATGAAACAGTGGCTCAAGAGAGATTGGGAATCTTTCATGAATATGAATTCTTTTGGAAAAATGGCAAGAGATATGTTTATGGCCCAGGTATGTTCTAAGATCTTGTCTCGAGTTTAATTTTGATGGCCACACTTACTGAAGTTGCTTTAGACATTGACTATTACGACACGAAAGTTCCTGAGTACGAGGAAGAATTGCATAATCATGATTGCTATTATGTCTCAACCATGAAAACCACATCTCTATCTTATGTTGATAGAACGAAATCAAACTCAGGTTTAGTCACACACAAGAGTGAAGGATAATGGGATCTGCCTCTAAGCCATCCATATCACCTACTAAACTTTCCTCAAGGTATGTTATCATTCAAAACATAAAACTTTGAATACTAATCTTCTCGTTTACAGAAATTCTCGATCTCATCCTGGGGTTTACCTTGGTCATCAAAGATCATACTATTACACCTGATGTCACATTAAGCAATAAAAGAAGTGCATATAAAATGTCACATTCGTACACATTAGACGGCAAGAGATATGAAACACCAGATTTCTACAACAGCGAAGATTCCGACCATCCGGTTCCATTGAGTACCATCATCACCAAGAAACATCATGATTCAAAGGGCGAATACTTCATTCTTCATAAAGTTTACCGTCCAATGATGGATGCGACGATACTTCGAGTTAGTAAGACCATTTCAGCTCAAGGGACAAGGATGTTATATGAGAATAATTCATTCCAGTTCTCAATGACACAGGTTCACAGTGCTGGATGTCCAGGGTATCTGGCCTTTGGGAAAGTACACAAGGATAATGTGATACTGAAACCATTTACTCCAACATGGTTGAATGATGGCTCTAATCTTAATGGTTGCGTTTCGATGGCTTTTCGGGCAATTGAAAGGAATTTTTCAACATATGATCTTGAAGATTATCTCTACCACGATCACTTCATCCGATTCTTACGCGCCATTGGTCCAGCCAAAGCTGTTATGATCAAAGAGTTACATTTTCGCGGAAGAATTGTTACACATAAATGTGGACGTTATGAACATGGACTGGATTGTGAAGACGACTTGTATGAGAGTCTTTGCTTATACATTCCGTTGATCAACAAGTTCTGCACCAGTCTCCAAGCGATGGCGATTGGCATTGGAGAAGATAAAATATACATTCCAATTGCTTTCAAACAATCAAGGGCCAGTGTCAAATTTGAAGCTCTCAATGAGCTGTTGAAAACACTGAAGACGGTCCGCCATCTCGAGATCTATCAATGGAAGGAAGCCGAACCAAACTACACTAACTACATTATCGTTGAGCCTGGACTGGTTAAGACAATTTATACTTTCCCTGAACTAAATGGCAAGAGAGTAGTAGAACTAGAAAGAAACGTTACTAGGTGGTTCAAAGAGAGAGCCGATAAGTGGGAACATGAGGAGATTGAGAGGCAGAAGACTCTTCTGGCTTTGGAGACACCACCCCCTTAGGAGGAGAAGAGTCATGAATGCCTTGGATTTGCCTCGGTAGAACTTCAGTGTGGATGCTCTGGTCTGCCAAAATTATTCCACTCAAATCCCCAGTTGGTATTTTAGGACTTTGGTAAGTATTCTTTGTGTATAAGCATTGCCGAAAGCAAGGGAGTGGGTTCAATGTCAGATTAGTGGACTTCTGAGGATTGCGTTTCTAAATATAGGGGACACAAAGTAGATTAGATACAATACTACATTTTCATGGGAAGTATTGGGCTTCCTATAGGATGAGGTCTTCACTACAATGTTCAAGAGAGTCACTCTGTGATGAAAAAAATGAACAATATTTGACTTTGTGGTCACAATCTCAGGAACTGTTTGTCATGGCATGCCCTTCTTTATTCTGCTACATACGTGTTTCATCCTCATATATAAAAATGTCTTGAATAGTCTCATTCAGGTTTGTCTTGCTATGACTAATAAATAAATGTGAATAAGGAGGGAATAATTGTGAGCAGCTTGTTGGCAGCTAGTAATTCTCGAGAGAATATGACTGTAAGGAATTTCACAAAAAGAATAATAAACGTGAATCCCGAGCAAGAAGCACAAATAAACTGCCAAGGCTTATTTATCTCGCTAATTAATTTCACATGTAGTTTGATCCAAAATGGAAGGGTCCCGAGACTCAAAGTTTTTTCAAATCAGAAAGTAGCTTCCTTTTCAAGGTCCAAGTCATTCTCGCATTATTCTAAGTGATAAACACTTCTTCGCACAACGCCGTTGCCAGATTGTTTGCTAAGAAATTTCGACAAATTTAAACTCGGAAGATACAACCAGACTACCAGATTAAACTATCGCTTGGAATCGTGTATTTTCATCAGGTGAAGCCAGAAGGAAATGGATAGAGATTTAATCACCACACAAGATAACAGAAGGTTATCAACCTCAATTTACTTTGGTTCTTAGTAAGTTTGAATCCACAGTTATAAGCACTCCACATGGGATGCAGATTTAATCCATACATCTAATAAATTTACAGCAAACCTTAAACCTTTTCCGTTACGGAAATTCAGGTTTGGCTGAATCGTCTATCAAATCCAAGTTACAGGACGATGGTGCGACTTATCGAACCTTCAAAGTCGCAAGACATCAATGAGATCTCAGACCACACAGCACAGAGCGAGGCCGCTTCTTCAGGCGATGAAGAATCCACTCAAACGAGTAGAATGGCCTCCAAGAGAGCTATTCCAGGCAAGAAGGGTGCAATAATTAACGCGAAAAAGCGTGTCCATGATGGAATTTGGATTGAGCCATCAGTCAAAGAGTGTGACTTAGATTGTAGACCAACTGATGAGCAGTTACATTTTGCTAATGATATTGGTTGGGGAGATAGTCCAGTCTCGGAAAAGGATGAGAAAAAGATGTTCAGACTTCTACCGAAGGAAGTCAAAGAAACGGAGGAGACAGAGGTGAAAGGGAAGACAACTATCAGAAAGCGAAAGGCAATGAGTGTACCTGCGCCTATTTCAGCAGACGAGACGCCTGAGAGTACAGATAGACGAAGTCAGCGAGTACGCAGAAAAGTCAATACTTATAATGACAGGGCTTTAGCTAGGAGAGCTGTATCATCCAGAGAGGAGGATCAAAGTGATAGCGATGCTTCAAAGAACACGGCACGACAACACAAATTGTCACCCAAAAAGCCTCAAGAAATGATGGAAAATTCAGTAAGTTCACCTGCTAGATCAGAAGCCGAGTCATCGGACAGGGAGCCTGGAACTGTTAAGAGACGAAGTCAACGAGCACGCCCGACTGTAAAAACTTACAATACCAAGATTATGGCTGGTACAGCTGTACATACTCCAGCGAAGTATGTAAAAAACCACACTTGAGGGGTTGAAGCACGGCGACTAAGTCTGGTATATGGACGACGTCGAAGAAGGAAAAAGGATCAAAGTTTTCTGTACCGAGTCAGCATCAGGTTCAAAGTTTGAGAATGCTTGGATATGAAAATATCAGGAAATACTGGAAACTTATGGTGCTCCACAATGTCATCGGTCTCTACTATCCTGGATGTTACTACCCCAGGAATCTTTCGCTTTCATGTATTCTGATAAAAGTGCGTCGAGGCGAAGTGGGTTGACTAACGGAGTGGCGATTGAAACTGGAGGAAATATGTGTTGATGGACTCAGGATCCTGTTCGTACCATGTTAGCCAGTCATCTTCAGGGCGAGAAAGGAGTGTCAAAGGTAGCACTTGATCGACGACCAATGTAAGCAAATTTGTTAGTTCGCGTGCAAGAGATCTTGTTGCACTCTCTCCAGATCATTTCAGGCTATCAAGGAACAATTATCTAGACTGAACAGCCTATCAAATACGAAATTGGCTACTCAGAATAAGACTTGAATAATTCAAGCTTGAAAGCTATTGGCTTGCAATAAAGAAATGTCTGACAAATACAAATTCTCATGAATCAAATAACTCCTTGTAGACTTGTGTTTTTGCTCTCTCAGTCTTAGAAGACATGTGTTGATGAATGCACAGACGAATCGGTTCATCTCTTGATCAAAGACTCAGCAATAAACCGTTCTGATGAGTTTACTATGCCCCATATTTATGACAGTGACTCTCTAGAGTGGTTTCAATCATTTGGAATCCCCTTTTATGTCTTTAATGGAGTCTGCATTCTTCGGAACCCACCGCATATAATTTGCTAAGACTAATAATCACCGAAGAAATCTGACTGGCGAGTAGGGAATAATGAGTTGAATGTCGCGGATATTAATCCTTCTGCTATGTTTTTGTTAGATTGTGGATAGATTATATTGGTATCTGTTGATACCACCTCGCTGGAAATTTCTACATCTTAATTATAGGTCTGATGCGTTTATTGATATTGTGTGCTCTATTCCAGGTTCAAAGCTACGAGAGCTATAAGTATAGGTAGGTACGCAATACACTCGTGCGCCAACGCGCGTTGACGTACTCATATTGACTCATATCACAACAAAACCACTGGCGTTTCGCAATGTTAAATGTAAATGATACGTTCGCGATTGTGTCGTACTAATGAATATGAAGTATCAAGTAATTCAATTAGAAGAACCTGGATATCTTCATGTGAATCCCCCAGAAAAAACCAGTAGATGTGCTGCTGAGTACGGTATTAAAAAAATAGGTGAGTAGATCTTCAAGATATAAGATTGAAAGTCATTTGAAAATAACAAAGGCAGAAATACTTCTGCATACATCATCGACTACCAAAATACACCCTTTTTCAAGATCGAGTATGAATATGCTTCTTTTCAGCAATAGGGGCACGCCATGTTCTAGATATGAATCTGATGAAGAACCATCAACAAACTTGACAAATATTGATGATATCAAGAGAGCAGCTCAAAGAGAATACCCGGATGAAAGTTCCGAGAACGCTTTTGCGAGATACACTATCGAAAACTTAATCAGAGACATAGAGTTCCAGAAGACTGGTAGTCGGTTAATTTTTGACACTAGTAAGTAAATTTCTACCTTGTACAATTCTCTATGTTGACAAGTACCCTATACATAAGACTCTATTATAATAAACGACAGCTCCGTGGCGAGTTAGTCACTTTATTTTTCAACTCGGATTATCGTAAAGCACCGCGGCTCAATGAAGTCGATAGAACTTCTAACTTGCTGTTGCGTTCTCGCCGGTTGCTTGGTCTAGACCCTGGAGATTCTTGGAATCATCCTATATCGCACCCTCATCATATTCTGAAATTTCCAAAAGGTATGTAAAAGCACTTGAAATCTATATTAGCGATAATGCACATGCAAGATGTATTTCCATTTGTGGTTCTTCATGGCTGACTTTTGTGTTGCGTATAGAGATTATCAACAGAATCCTTAGTTTCATTCACGTTGTAGAAGAAGAACAAGGTTCCTTGGTCCCAGACGCAATTACTTGTAACCTCGACAGACCGCTTCTCTATCGAGAACCAGACTACTGTGTTCATTATTCCGAATTTATTGGTCCTATATGCCAATCTGATCCCTGGTATCACTCGCAGTATTCACCTCAGGTCTGAATAAAATCCCACAGTTTTTGCAAGCCCGAAACAGGCAGTCAGGAGTTGTTGAAAATGAATCATCTAGTTGACGATCGCTTCATCGACGCAAGTTGTTTACGTGTCTGTAAGGACTTTTACAATCTGTGTTCAGCCCTACTTTACCGAGACAACAGTTTCACTTTCACTACATATAAATCCAACATTCAATCTATGGGAGTTGAAAGCGTGTGCATGGTAGATGAAAATAAACCAAGAAAACGATACCAAGATGCGAAATTTGGGAAGCCTAATCCAAGTTTTCTGTCTCTCAGTGACTGGAGTAATGAAATCGGTAAAGGTATTTCCCAAATTCAGGATCCTTCCACGGTAGACCGAATGAGTTGGCTATACTACGACCCATTTCTTCGATTTCTTCAAACTATAGGTTTGAAAAAATGCAGCACTTTTGAAAACGTTTAAATTTACTGGGATGATCAGGACCACTGCAAACCCTTTGGTTAGAGGTCATAGTGCCTCTCCACCGCCAGATGATATACGAATTAGCCTACAAATTTACGTCAAATTTATCAACCAATTTTGTCCAGGCATACAACAAATCACCTTGAACATTCATCCAGATGAAAATAAAGCTGGGAGTTTCGAAGTGGACTTATTTCCACTCTTGGAAGATCACATCAGGGAGCTGAAGACTGTCAAGACTTTGATATTACGTACTATTGACAGGAGTGAGCCTGAGAAGTACGTTCCTATGAAATTTTCCCTTGCAACAGAGACAATGAAGTGTTTTGCGGATAGAATAGCGAGAAGAGTAGCTGAGGATTGGAGACTCGTAGGATTTATGTTTTAGGGTTTTATGAGGTAAGGTTTACATCAGGAGCAGATGCTTTCGGGGAACGGTATCAGGATTTCATTTTCCCCATCTAGTTATGTAAGTGTTCTTATAACATACTTAATAAGAGATGCAGTAAGACTTCCTGTGATATGGTGCATGTGATTCAGGGAATAGTGATGATTAGCGTGTTCTGAGAGTGAAATTTTGGCTCCATCTACCTTGGGTGCTACTGAAACTTCTATACCAACGAAGGCTTTCGATATTTTACAAATTTGATTGAGTATGAAAAGACAAAGCATTGTTCTCTGGAAATTGGTAATGTTTAATATGTTACATTCATTTACATTTTATATCCCCATATAAAAGTATATAGTTTTCTAAGTATTTATAGCTTTTAGTTTACAATTTTAAATAATATGTAAATAACCGTATCTTTTTAAATCAGATGAAACTCGCCATCTGAACAATATAGGAGGGAATGATGGTGCAGAAACCGAAATCTAGACTAGTATTCCTTAAGCGAGCGCGGGGTTTTAAGTAAGGGGGATGGAGTTCCTCCTGAGGAAACGATTTCATATCGCAAGATTAGAATCCAACTATAACAGTCAATTTCTAATCAAGTTGTAACAGATTCAAGGATGATTCAGAGCGCAGGATATTCTGCAATTGATGATTTGGATTACGCAAATATAATTGTATACTGTCATAAGTATGACTGATTGACAATGTCTGAACATCACTGTTCCCCGCGCTGGGCGAAGTGAGCGAAACGCAATCAGACATCAAAAATCGCACCAAAAGCGTTGAACGTTAATAAGAGCAATATAAAGCGCGTTTTTACACTTGGTCGCCTAGCCGTACAAGTTGCTGGTGCTATGTTGTGATTCACGATCAACTAATAATTATTAATCAGAATATGTGGTACGGTGTGAGTCGCGATGTATAGCCTAGTACGGAATGTATACGTAGAACAAAATGTCAGCTCAGAGTTATAGTTTGACCGTAAAAGCCGGCGTTACTGATGTAGAGTTAGCAAATCTTCCATCTTTATGAATTAGATCTATGATACGGTGTTAGCTGCGACGCTAATCTTGTCAGGGTCTTTTGCTACAGTTGTTGATATTATCAGGAAGTCTCCGGCAACTTATTATAAGGGAAATGAATTCCCTCCTCAAAAAAGTTCTTTTACTCTCCTTCTCATCTTTCATCACGAACTTCTTTGATCAGGGACTTCTTTCATAAAACTTCAACCATCAAGAACTTTATCTTACGTAAAAAATTTCACATGAACTTATTAGATTCCATATCTAGCCATTTCAATCTTCCGTTCAGACCAAAAATGTCTGCGAAAGAGAAAAAGTCTTATATCGAGAAGCACAATTCTCAGAAAGAGCAGCTCCGCGCATCCACCGAATTCCCAGATCTCACTCCCGTGGAGGCCCTTCAGAAACGAGTCCTCGCTCGCTGGATCCATGACCAATGGTTCGTGAAAGATGGAATACGTCATATCATTTGCAGAGGTATGTATCACTGAACAATTTTTAAATTTCAATAAATAATAACTTGATAATCATTGTAGACATTGAATATTACCATTACAAAGCCCAACCTCGACTTTGGAAGAATCTTTTACGCTGGAGATCATCGACTGAGACTCAGATTTATGTCGATTATTGGGACAGTCCCGTTCCGCTAAAGGATGTAGACCGTGTAACTAAGGAGACACTTGCAGCTCGCAAAGCAATTGGAATTCATCCAAGTGAGGGAGGTTGGAATCTACCGAGATCTCACCCCAGACACTTGCTCAACTTTTCACAGGGTAAGTTCGCCATCATTCAATTTTATGATTTCCCATGAAGACAATAGCTGACTTTTGTTCAACTTATAGAGATTCTAGACAAGATTATTGGTTATAATCTCATTGTCGGCGAGAACGTGGGCTCCATAGCCCCTAGCGCAATGACTAGTAACAAAAATAGCGACTACCAAGAAGCTCATTACCAAATCTCTCGCCCTCCTTACCCCGGACCTGTTCGCCAAGATCTACCACGTAATGGATACCGTGTGTATGCCTTTGCTGAAAGATATCATCCATCCATTGGAATGTTTGGAGATACTTTTTTCGAGCGAGGACCGCAATCCATCAAGAAATCAGAATTGAGCGATGAATTCGGGCCTTACATTCAGATGTAAAACATTTTACGTCCAATGATTGATGCAAGCTGTCTCATAGCATGTAAAGCTTTCCACGGCTATGGTACAGAGATATTGTACAGACATAACACTTTTACGTTTGACATTCCAACTTATAGGAAATTAAGAAAATATATGATGTACGATCAGGATGGACCTCGCTCAAGCTCGACAGTCCTTAAACCAGATAGACATATAGAGAGTGTTGGAGTAATACAGCCATATAACGAATGGTTAGTCGAAGTTAAAGACGTAGTGTCTCAATTAAAACGATCTGTTAGCGACAAAGATCTAGCAGGTTGGGCTTACCAAGATCCCTTCGTTCGATTCCTTTACAATATTGGACCGGAAAAAGCGAAGCTTATCAAAACTCTCCAGTTCTCTGGCAACATGAAAACTCATCGCTGCAGTCCAGCGAATGATCATCATAGGACTTGTGGCGAGGGCTTTATGCTGAACTTCCTCATCTATCTACAATTTATTCATGAGCTTTGTCCGCACTTAGAAAAGCTTGTCTTGAACATCGCTCCGGATGTTCATCGTCGTTACCAAGACAAAGAATGGTTAAGATGGTCTAGCTTCCAGGAAAATCTTACTCCGTTCCTTAAAAGCCATATTAGAAAGTTACAGACAGTCAAAACTTTGGTTCTTTGTACCCGGAATGAAGCGAACCCAGCCGAGGAGAATTATCTTTATGAACCAATGAAGTTTCCTCTTGCTGTAGAAACATGTAAATGGTTTGAGGCTAGGGCAAAAGGTTGGGAATCAAATGCTTAAGATCAATCAAGAGTGCTCAACAGATACAATATGGATAAACGGTTAAGGGACTCAAGTCAAGCATGATTTGGTTTCATTGGGCCAAGGTGCTAGGAGTTCGGTTCGGTCTTTTGACCTATGTATCTCTGGGGTTTTTCTGGCTAGTAATTAATGGACTCAACTGATACATTATAATGAATCATCTAATACTATTTGACTCTGACAATAGTGATTCAACAACCTTGTAGCATTTATCTAAGCAGTGATTTAACTGACAGTCAACGACCAATCGCAAGTTCAACGACAGATGATTTTGAAAAGTTTGCTTGAATTGTATTTCTATTTGCCAATGAATAACTCTTCCAAAACGTATGAATACCTTGCATACATCACCCTAACATTCATTTCTCATCATTCAAAAACATGACTTTTCCGGACTTTCCCTTGGATCAGATGAAAACGTTGGAATGAGAGATAGGGCATAGAATGAATCATGTAGTCTCTATCATTGCGAGTGATGAATGTGCAAGTAAGAATTGCGCAGAGTGAATAGAAATATTCGTATATATTTCCATTGAATTACGCCATACAGCATCTCGAGTGTATACGCTCGGATGTTTCATTTGAATATTGATGCGCTAATGCGTCGCTCAACATGTGCTGTATAGACTAGTGTCAAAACAGGCGAGTTGAACTCTTTCCCATGGCCTTTTAAGCTCCCTTCCTTCCAAGATCCATTCTTACAAAAGTTTCTTTAAACATCCACTTGAACACCAACTCTTACACTAATATCAACTTCAACATCAACTCCAACTTCAACTTCAATATTTAAATAACCCCCATAGATACATCAAAATGCCGGCACCTAAAGTTTATAGCCGCACTATTCCATTTGGACCTTATACTCCAGAGGATCTAGTGCGGGCACGCCGCGAGTTTCCAGAAGAGAAGCTACCATCTAGGGCTCTAGAAAAGTTTGCCCACGCTCATTGGCACGGATCAAGTAGCAATAGATGGTTCTGGAAAGACAACTGCCGCTATACTTGCGGTGATGGTATGTTAGAACCACCCGAATAACCTAGTATTTTTAAAGACTTCTTGCTTACTTTGATCATTTCAGATATCATCTATAATCAAATCTGGTCACCAAAAACCAAGGAGGTTCGCTGTCCATATAATTACAAGAAGTACTTGGTTCCACTGGGTGGTCCTCCAATGCTGTCAGAAATCGATACACCCAAGCCACAGAGGCTTTCAAAGCTAATCGCGCACAAGAGCGAAATGCAATGGAATTTACCTCGTGATCATCCTCGTCATCTTTTGAATTTCCCACAAGGTAATTTAGCTCTAAAATGCCGATTGCAAACTGAATACTAATCATCTGGACACAGAAATTCTGGATGCTATTTTTTGGTTCACATTGACTGCCCAAGATTTTATCGTTCTTCCTGACGTCCCCACCTCGAACAAGCTGCCCAAGTATGAAGACCCCAAATTTCACCAATCTTACAAGTTACAAGGAATTGGATGGAATGCCAATTTTCCGAAGACGCCTCACTGGGAATCTCTTTGGATTAGCACATTAATCCACGAACAACGATATGATGCACAGGGAAAATACTTTGTTCTCCGCAGAGTTTGCCGCCCCATGATCGACGCAACAATTCTGCGGGTCTGCAAGAGCATCGGTGACCAGGGAAATGAAATATTGTATGCAGGAAACGAGTTCAAGTTCTTGACAACAAAAACCGGCAAATTGGGCGCCCCAGATACCTTGTTCGAAGACAGGTTGTACCCAAACTCTGGGTCAAATAGGTCATTCTGCCAGGGAAGAGACTGCCAAGAAGCCAGAAAGATACGAAAAGAAATGGCCGTTGATGCTATCAATATCATCGAAAACAGAACACCGGTAGTAGATCTGTACTTCGACATGTATCATGATCCCTTTGTACGATTCCTTCGTGTCATTGGGCCAAGCAAGGCCGCTATGATCAAGACTCTACATTTTAGCGGACCCGTCAAGCAACATTATTGCTCCCAGGATTCTAGCTGCACCAAATGTGTCAAGGAGTGCGAAGATGACTTGATCGAAAGTCTCCTTCTCTATATTACTCTCATTAACAAATTTTGCACAAACGTGCAAAAGTTGGTGATTTTTGTGAGGAGGGACTACCAAACAAGCAATACCTTCAGGGGAGGCCGCGTATCATATGACAAGGACGAACGAGAACACGAATTTTATGCACGCCTGCAAGGTTTGCTGGATAACCAGATCAGAGAGTTGAACACGGCTCAACATCTGCAGATCTACTGGGATGGCCAGATAGAATTAGAGTGTGCTAAAGACACAGAGGCATGGTTCTCCGAGCGAACTCGCCAGCGGGGACTTGAGGCGCTTGCAGAGGCGAAAGTGCAGAGCAGGACGCAGGATTTGACGGTCGGTAATGAAAATGCCAGTAGCTCTATCGAAACTTTTGTATAATGTATCGGAAGCAAGACCAATGTCCCACAACTCTCAAGGGACAGGTGATGGGGCTGGACCACTGAAAAAATGGCGCTCAGTGACATTTTAGCATTATATTGATGAATACAAGGTTCCGAGCTTATAAGAAACATTTCTTTTAATGACTGAACCATCACACTAGACTGAGATTTCAGGTGCTTATATTCGCAAAGTTGTGATTAAAATAACAAATAAACTGTTAAGATAATAATATTGTGCCAACTAACTCTTTTCTCAACTAGAGAACCATTCATTCATACTATCAACGAGCTATGACTGACAGTTTACTAGTAGGGCTTGAGAAGATGCAACTCAGGGACTTGTTGTCGTGTCTTTGACTTCGATCTCTCTTGCTTCCCCGGTGTTATCCGAGCGTTGCTTTTTACGTCTCATTGTTTTTTTCTTGCTCTACTGTATAACTCTATACCTGAGCTATGTGAATAAAGCATCGAGAGTAGGAGAGATGACCGCTTAAAAGCAATAAGTTGACCGTTAGGGAATGGTACTGTGTTGTGGCCAATCATGGATTATTTCCCGTGTTTTCGTTGCCCAAAGTCGGCACGTGTTTCGACTTGTATTTTTAGCAATATCTGGCTTCACTAGATGAGATGCATGAATTTAGTGAAGCAGAGTAAAAGTGAATATGAAAGGTCTGGTCAGAATGGGAATTGAAGTCTGGCACGTGCCTCATTCTCATGCGTCAAATCTCAAATCGAATGGAACTTACAAACTTAACTTCAGTTTCCTGCAAGATCAAACCCAAAATCAATCACACAAACAAGAATTTTCGAATGGACTGATACGATAAATCGATAGAGATTTCTTCTCTCTTCTTGCATCCCTCTTCAATAATTTCACCATTCTCTGTCAAAATTGCGCATTGCCAGAACAAAGATGCCACCACGATTTCCTCTCCGTGTTCCGCGCCAACATATCAACAACCTTCCGCCGATGACTCAAGATGATCTTAATGCCGCACGCAAAGAGTTCCCTGACGAAAAGCTCCCATCAAGAGCCCTAGAAAAGTATGCAAAGAAGCATTGGATTGAAGGTCGTTACTTTTGGAAAGATAATTTTCGTTATGTCTGCGGTTCTGGTATGTTGACTTTCCAATCCAAGTTTACAAAATACCTAGGATTTTTTGAAGGTGTAAGATACTTATCTGGTTAATTGCAGATATCCAATACTTTACAGCTACGATTCCTAGATACGAAAGGAAGACGCGCCCCCAACGGAGAACATACCATGTTGCTAAAAACACTCCGACATTGGCCATGATTGATCAACCAAAGAAGAAAGGACTCCAGAGGTTGGTCGCACATCAAAGTGAAAGCGAATGGGCATTGCCTCAGGATCATGACCGACACTTGTTGAAATTCCCTCAAGGTGAGTTGATCATTCTACAATGAGTGCATATAGCATGGGCTTCTCTTTCGACTCTTATGAATCAAAATGAATTTATGGTTCTTTTCCTCCTTTTCAAAGTGAATGATTTTGATTGAACGATTTGCTTTGGAAAAAATCAGTCGATGAGACTTTAGTGAGTCCGAAAGAAAATTCAAGGCCATTCTCACTCCAAACTGTCTCATAGTATTTTGAATCGATATATTCATTGTCGATTGCTATTGCATTATTTACTGCTAACTTCCTTTGACAGAAATTATTGATATGATCTCTCGCTGCGTTTTGACAATTGAGGATCATACAATCACGCCGGACGTCACAACATCTGATTGGGCACAGAGGTTTAAGTCTCATAAAACCTATACCCTAGATGGTGAGCAGAGTCTCAAATCAGAACTCAGCTTCGATATTGTCATCACACACCCTTGCAAAGATCAAGAAGGAACATACTTCGAGTTTCGAAAGGTATATCGCCCCAGAATAGACGCAACTTTATTACGAGTGTGCAAAAGCTTCAGAGATAATGCAACCAAGTTGTTGTATAAGGAAAACGTGTTCCATTTTACAACCATGGATTGGAGTGCAACCGGCAGTCCTATTTCATGGATTGATCACGAGAATGCACGCGCCCGGGATATACCCGAGTTCGAGATGATCACACAGCGCCCGTTGCAAGAAGTTTCACTACTGTTGACACGACTACACGAGACAGGGCCATTTGAAAGTTTTGAGCCCGATTCCTTTGCCGTTAATGACGCTATTCGATTTATTGAAAGCTCGGGGACCCCAGTACTCGAGGACTGTTGGAGTGCATACAGCTATCACGACCACTTTTTCCGCTTTCTCAAAGCGATTGGGAAAGAGAGGGCTGGAATGCTAAAGACTTTAAAATTCACTGGAACAGTCATCCTACACGTATGTGAGGGCAGTGGCTCTACGCATGCCCCGAATAGTTTAAAACAATCATTGTGCTCTAAGGACCTGGTTGATACCCTTCGTTTGTATATTCCGATCATCAATAGGTTCTGTACCGGCTTGGAGAGACTGGTAATTGAAGTGCAGAAAGATCCCGATCCAGACTTGCAGTTGCTATTTGACTTGGGTTTTTTGGACTCGGGCAGCAGTGTTCTTCAACAACAGTACATAGCCTCCCTGCTCGAAGGAGAGCTCCGAAAACTCAAGACAGTAAAAATACTGGAAGTCTATAAAGTCTTTGAGGCTAAGGAAGATGCCTCTACAGCAGATCCTTCAGTCAATACCCCCGAGCCAAGAAAAATCATACAAAGACAGAAGCTTGATATTGCAGAACCGACGATCGTATAGTTTAGAGATAGAGCTATCAAATCAGGTAATCAGAAAAAAGTAAAATGGAACAGTGGCAATGAGTAAATCTGCAAGACGCCTTAAATTGCGGGATGAAGGATATTTCATGCATGTGACAGGAAAGGAACTGGATGGGGGATGGAGGACTGAGTTATGAGAAAAGTGCTTCTGCTGTCGAGGATCTGTGAAGATCTAGTAAGCGGCAGACAAGAATATGCAATTGTAGCTAGAATGAGGAGACTTCACACGAAATCATGAAGACTGTGCTCGTTGACGTGAGCTTTTCTCAAACGGGTATTCACCCCTTTGTGCCCGCAGTTTCGAGCATTCAACGCCTCGGAGTGTTGGCGCAGGTATCTTTCAACCTCGATATTGGTAAGTCAGACAATTATTGAGATACTATGCATAGATTGGTAGGAAGTCGAGTATTCAAACCACTCATTCCAGTCTTTATATAAAACACGGCAAGTGATTTGACACTGGCCCATGAATTCTGGAAAGTGAGAGATACCTTAACTTTTGGATATCATTCGTTCCCTTGATTGTGCTTGGTGACCATTTGTTGCCCCCTTTTCACATCCATCTTGCCCCCTTCATTCCTCGTATTATCTTTGTTGAAACATTACCACCAACTCTACAATCTCAACAGTTCATACATATCTCCGGAATCTCATCTCGTCACATGTTCCAAACGGCAAGAGTGAAGCGGACTCATATAGTTCTCCATTTCATCTCACTCCGTCAATTTCATCGCAATGTATCATGAATATGAACCACTTAACTCCAAAATCATGATTCAAAAAAAGACAGATGGAAGAGTCAACCCGCACTCACGTGCACCTGACTCAAAAATTGGAGCTAGAGCATTAGCGCCAACAGATCATGACGGCATCTTTGAGTTTCTCCCCACACTCCCAACCCCCACTGACATGCTTCATATGAACACTGATTTGTCCCTAGAATAAATCTTATACATAAAATCAACGGATAAACCATTTTATACATCATGTACCAACTGTGAACATCTATTTTCATATCGCAACGAGATCCCAACCTTTAAGTACAAAATCACACTCTCCACGTGCAGACGTGAATCATGATCATAACATCATGCCATCAAAAACTCAACTCCAAACTACCGTGCGCCGCGTACGTCAATCACATCTTTCCGCAATAGATAATGTACCCCATACCCAAGAACCGGGTGACAGGTCGCAGATGTCGATCTTTGACGTCGATCTAGGACATGCATATTCGGCACATGCGTTTGTATGGATGTGGAAACGTGGGGTGCGGAGCAGAGCGCTCGGATCCAAATAATGCTTCTCTGCATCGCACCACAGCGGAAAGAGATAAGTTTCCGCGTTATTGTCACGAATGATATTCCTCTTGGATGGAAAGAATACTCCGAAGTTGATAGCTATCTTGCAATCAGAGATATTGGGGTAGATCATCACTATGTAAGTAATACAGCATCAAATAAGTATATCAACCCCTCTTCCTTTGCTTTCTTTTTCTACTTCCTTTCATACCCTGTATCCAAACTTTCTGCCAAAAATGGCAACATCATCACACCATGACCGCATTCCCAATCCCGCCCTCTATACCGGCAACCCCTTAGCCCACGCCCATACCAATTCCTCCAACTCCATATACTTTGCCCCCTTTGCTGGTGCTCTCCAGCCCGGTCTGTATCGACCTCCTAAGAAGAACATAGCGAATCCCGCACCATTAGGACTTGCTGCTTTCGCATTGACGACATTTGTGTTGAGCTTGATAAATTGGCATACGAGAGATGTTTCGGAGCCGAATATTGTGGTTGCGTTAGCTTTTGGGTATGGCGGGTTAGTTCAGTTATTGGCGGGGATGTGGTATGTTTCATTTTCTTTTATCTTTTGGTTTATGCCTATTCAATGAATTGCCAAGGGAAATCGGATTGGAATTTGTGAAACATTGACTGATGGGGAATGATACAGGGAAATGGCGGCTGGAAATACATTTGGTGCCACGGCATTAAGTTCTTATGGAGGATTTTGGATATCTCTCGCGATTGTCTTGACACCAGGTGGATTTGGAATTCAAGCCTCCTATGAAAATCCAGTACACTTTTACTATGCATTTGGATTTTTCCTCATGGTATCTCCCCTCTTCTACTTACACCCCTTTCAACACTCAAGGTCCAACAACTAAAATCTGTCCAGGGCTGGTTTATATTCACATTCATCCTCTGGATCCTCACTCTTCGCTCTACCGTAGTCTTCTCCTTCCTCTTCTTCATGGTCGTTCTCACCTTCCTAATGCTCGGTCTCGCCTACTTGTATCCTGGAGAAGCTGGTCCAAATGTGGCTTTCCAAAAAGCAGGCGGAATGTTTGGACTCCTAGCAGCGTTTGCAGCGTGGTATGTAACGCTAGCTGGACTGGCAGATGATTCGAATAGCTTTTTTACGGTGCCAGTGTGGCATTTCCCGTGGAGTGACAAGGGAAGAGAAACAAGGAGGGTGAGGAATGGAAGCTTGGAGGAAGGGAGTGTTGGGGGCAGGAGCGAGGAACAAAAGACTCGGCAAGCGACTGTATAGTTGAGGGTGGATGGATGTTGATGCGATGGGAAATGGATGTGAAGTTTATTCAAAGGGGATAGATGAGTGTCAATACTCTGTGGAAAGAGCTGCGACGATGTAGCGAATTTTTGTAAAAGTTTGAAACGTATATGTAACATGCATGACTTACCGAAGATTTGTAGGAATAGAAGAAATGAATAGTAAAAGAATGAATCCAATTGAGAATAGATTCATCAATGACCATCATCAATGACCATTATCAATGCACCTCTTTCATGCACGCATGATTTCAATAATATCAACACTAACAATATCTTGCGCTCAAGACTATCGGTAATATATCGGACATTTGTTCAAGGTATCTTGCATCGACTGGAAAATCGGCGAGCTTCATTTCTTGAACCCGTGAACAAAGCTAAAGCTGTTTTTACAGATGCAGCATGTAATATCGGACTGAAGTAGTGCCTCGAAGGGAAGGCCCGAAAGCAGTAACTGATTACTAGGTATCCAGAGTCCTTCTCACAGACTGACTTAAAAATCTTCGTGCTTGAAAGTGGCAAAAGATCAACAGCTCGCCGTCGTTGGAAAACTTTGTCGCACAAATCGCGAATAGCTTCAATATCAAGTCGCATCGCTTAACGCAACGACCAAAGATTCTTCTTCACAGCCCAGCACAAGGCCAAATCTGTAATGAAAAAAAGATTCAAAAACTGGTCAGACGTCCATCAACACCCACCCCAATCTAGTCTCCTAAGAGAACCAAAAGAGGGTCGAGATCATCACCACTTTCTATACAATCAAGCGACTGTCTCCAGTCACTCAAACGCCTTCCTTGCGGAAAGAACGAAAGCAAAAACGGTTTCACTCTAGGGCATTGAGGATCGACTCATCGTCCCAGTTGGAGTCTGTGGCTCTTGTAGAGAACACAGAAGAAGGACGTTTACTAAAGAAATGATTCTTTGAAGTATTGTCGATACTTTTTTCCCTGAGGGTCTGGGGAGGAAGAGAATTTATAGAGATTGAGTGTGGTCTGTGCGTGGGGAGGGTGGGAGCGAAGCGAGTGCAAATGGTGCAAACATGGCTAGATTGGGACTAGACTGGAAAAATCTGTAGGAGAGTGGGGCGGGACATATATGGGTTTTGGGAAGTTTTTGGGATGAATTTTTTGGGAGGGGGACGGAATAGCCTTGTTGTGAGGCTGGACTTGGGATATGGATGCGGCTGTATGGTTGTATGCATGTGGCTCTGTGGCTGTATGGCTGTATGGCTTGATTGGTAGATTTATTATTATGTTTCTTAATTTGTTTGTTATATCCCTGCTACTTGGTGAATGGTCTGTTCTGCTTTGAGTGACTTCAGTCTTTCTTCATTCCTCACTCTCATGACTTCGAAATGAGATGCTTAACCAACGCGTTTGAATTGAATTGTAAGTAATTGCTCGGGAATGGCAACCAGACTTTGCGAGGCTGTCAGCACTTGTTCCAGTTCTGGCAATCTTGAACTTTCCATTGAATGACTTTCGTTGCTCAGTATATACTCTATGTTCCAAATCTTAGCAGAAGAATGCGCTCAAATTAATGCTCAGGATGATTTGGGAATAGTATCAGTAGGATAGGTAGGGTTGAGTTGCTCATTGCTGTTTGAGTCTCGTTGCAAGTTGCTCTCGGGTTCAGAATCGTGAACTTCGAAGTCGAAGATGTTGTCATTGATTCCACAACTCTCTCACAATTTTTAGTCTTGAAGCTTACTACCTGGCTCAATATATTAGTGGCTTGAGTATTGATTACCGTGTCACGTTTCCTCAAACCTGAAATTGAAGATCTTCAATGAAAAAATACTTGTCCTCTTGTTTAGTTCTACTCTAGTGAGTTGGCTAACCGCACTTATCAATTATAAAAGAATTCCAACTTCCAACTCTCAAATTCCAAGATTTCCTTCTGAAATACTTCTCCTACATATTAATACATTTACAAGCTTCAATATCCTCTTTCACAATCCACCTCCGGTTATCAGTGTTACCCACGAAGAGTGACTACGCTACTTGAGTTCCGAAAGGCTATCTAACAACGGACGATGGCTCATACATTTATTGTCCTCCTGTCGTTGTCTATTTTAGTAATTGTAACTGCAACTTTCACCCAGTATCTAACTTCTAATCTCAAAACTCTATATACCACATTTTCATGCGACATGGCACCGAGTCGAAGGACTAAGATTCTCAAACTTCTTCCTTCAAGGGTCAGGAAAATATTTACTTCTGGAGCTGCTTCGAAAATTTCAGATGATAAATCGTCTGTTGACAACCCATTTCCATTTCTACAACTTCCTGCAGAATTGCGGATTCAGATATACAAACAACTTAGTCCAAAGTCAAAACCTAATTACAAAAATTTCATAGGAATCACAGAGGGTCATTTAAGAAGAGATTCCGAGCTAGAAAGATATGTTACAGAAAGGTGTTCAAAGGAAGATGATAGTCGTTGCTACCCAGAAATATTACGTTTGAATCGGCAGATTTATCATGAGGCCATGCCACTGTGGTATGGGGTCGATGAATTACATCTCTGGCTAATAAACCCAGCAAGCGAATTCCACAAAGAAACAATTCTATCCTGCGATTTACCTTACTTCCTGAGATTTATGACGTCGCTTCGCATCGATATTTTTACTGAGGATGATGATGTATCATTGGCGTTAAAATCAGAGAGACCACAGATGTCTACGTTTTTGGCAGAATTTGGAAACCGTTTGGCTGAACATGGCAATCTCAAACAACTTCACGTGCGCTTCTCATTGCGAACACCAATGCGACTTCCACCCTCCGCAGCTCCTTCACATCTTCTAGGCAGTCTTTTAGAATCTTACTTGGAACCTTTTCGAGGAATATCAGGATTATTGAACCTGAAGACATCAATCGACGTACGACCAGATCCGTTCGCGCATGAAATAAATCAAATCGACCTTGGGACAAGGATTTATTCATCGGTGGAGGAAGATGCACGTGCGTATCTCGACACTTTCGAGTCTGAAATGCTCCAAACCACAAAGTCGATACATTGACATGCTACAACCATCACCCATACCTCCACTTCCACAAAATCATCATAAAATGACATGTTTTGATATACGAATACACCGTCCCTACATACAAGATATTGTCTATCAGGATCCGACCACTTTCGGAAACTTTGAGAGATGATGAATCGATCTATTCAGCAGTACCACATCTCAATATGATATCGATTGCTGAGTATTGCCAGATGGCAAACTTGTCGATCACGATTTGTTCTACATCCATGCGACGAAGAAACTTTTATCATAATTTCGGTGGAATATTCTAAGCAAAAAATCGGAAGCTCAAATCAGATATCTCGTAAATATATATTCGATTGCCTATGTTCACGCCATACACATATAGAAGAAGTACCACCGAATTCTCTTTCAGCAAACTATATCTATCTTGTTCCTCTAATGCTACTCGTCTCAGTCTCGACCCATTCATCATCATTGTTATCATCATATTTATTCGAAATTTCCGACAGTCTTCTGTCTCAAATCACTACACTGCACTTGGAGATTCGCTTTGGGTAATCTTTTCCCTTTGTTAAATTATGAAAAATGTTAGGAGGAAGAGAAAATATATATCACATCATATCGCAAGACGTTCCACTCATTAGCTCGAGCTCTTCTCTCAAACAGATTCTCGAATGATGATTTGGAAACCTGAAGATGTACTCGCGTGTGCTTATGCTTGTTCTTAGCTCGGGATATTTGGTGCCATGGCATTTGGGTGGGTGGGGGAATGAGTATATGTGTCATGCATTCTGGAGGAGTTTATGATTGTGGAGATTGTAATTTTTAATAGATAGTTGATAATTTGTTATCTGTTGATTTCTGATTTCTAATTTCTAATTTCTAATTTCTAATTTCTAATTTCTAATTTCTAATTTCTAATTTCTAATTTCTAATTT
>PQXK01000257.1:0-52882 GCA_004786245.1 Botrytis hyacinthi | reverse complement strand
AATATTATATTTTATATTATTAACTTGTTTTTCCTTATAATTGTTTTTAATATAATCGGGCTTCTTATAATATAAATAAAGATCAAAATCAATACATTACTCTCAAATATAACGAGATAAGAAATATTGACCTTATCAAGCAATATTCAAATACATAGAGTTGTTGAAAAGGTCAGGTATAGAAGAAGTTATAATAATAACTTGTTTTCTATTATAAGATTTCGATTAATTATAATTGAAATTAATACCTTGATTCTTTTATTAATTATTAAAATAAGTCTTTTCTTCTAAATTATTATAAATATCTTATCATCAAATTGTTTATAAATCAATATCGATAGTAAAGGATTTATTAAGATGATTGATTAAAGTATCAATCAATTCTTATAAAACCTTGAGCTTGAGATTAGTAACTTATTATTCGACGGTTTTTCTATATTTAATAATAAGTTGTTTGAATTCGATAATAAAATTACTAAACAGGATCTTCTTTATCTTATATTTATTATAATCCATAGAAACTTTATATAAAAAATTAATTTTTTATTATTGCTTATTCAATTTATATTAAATACTTGTTATAATATGTTATCTGGAAAACCAAAGATCGGAATCATGTGAATTATTAGTAATTACATTAAAGTATATCTGATTATTTATATAAGTAAAGTTAGAGAATAAGTTAACAAGAAATATAATCTTTTGGAATTCCAATTCATTTTTATAATCTGTAGTTAAACAACAATTGATTATACTATGAAATATTATATATTGATTCTGATACTTTACAATATTTTGTTTATTACTATTAAACTTTTCGAAAGTAATGAAATACTTTCAATAAGATAGGACTTGTAGGTTATTACGAATAGCAATTTTCAATATCTCAATTGTATTCTTCAACTCGATAATCTTTAATTGAGTATTGGTGGCTTGGGTTTGTATTATAGTGATTTGGGTTTGTAGTGAACTTATGATCGATTTGATTAATTCAAATATAATTTGAATAACTGTGAAATATATAATATTTAGATTGTTGAACAAATCTGTAAATGAAGAGATATTAGTTTCAATAGAATTGAAAATATAATTCAAGAAAAGGAATTATAGGAATAAACTAAGTATAAATACTTAATTAACTATTTTCGGGATACTTTCACAATTGCAAAACAATCTTACAGAATTCCTAAATAATGATAATTAGGATATACAGCGAATCAGTAATAGGTATAATCAATATAATCGGGTTGTGATTTTAATGAGATTTAATTTAAAATAAAGCTGTAATAGCTTTTATAAATATAATATAAATTGTTAAGGTATAGATAAAGACTTATATTATATTATAAAGATAAAAGAGCTATGGAAGAGTAAGGTTTTACTTATAAGAAGTAGGGCATACTAGTAGTCTATACCTGAGACACAAAGGCAACTACAGAACATGTAGTTGGCGCCGTGACAACTAAGAACCCCTTGATATAAAAAAATTTAATACTATATTAACTGGGTAGATAGATATCTAACTATCTACAACCTACCAATAGCATAGCCTAGCATGAGCAGCCCTCGTAGCACAGCCCTCAGGTATCTAAAGCCAAAGCCCGGCTAAACCAAAGCAAAAGGCATAATCCATTCGTTCATTCAATTCATATACTTTGCCATGCCATGCCCTGCTCTATCATATCATATCAAATCAAGTATGTATGTAATTCATAAACCCCTCATCTCATCTCATCTGTCCGACTACGTACGAGGTATCTCTGCTCATTATCCATTACCCATTGCCCATTACCCATTACCCATTGCCCATCTGTCTATTGATTGACACGATTAACATCAAAGACCCTTTGTGAATGATCCATAGCATAACCCTAGTGAAAGAGTTCTCAATGGGAAGGAAGTTTTCTCTTTGCGTGAGGTGAAAGTATGAAAAATGAAAAGGAAAAGGAAAAATCTCCTCCCTAGATTCAATTCTGATAGTCCTTTCTTTTTCGAAAGAGAGAGAGAGAGAACATGAAAAGAGAAGAAGAGAAGAGATGTACCCAACCAACTTATTCACTGACTGACAAGTCAAAAACTAGCTTTGATCAGAAGAACATTACATTTCTCCCGAGGTTGAATGAGATGGTGAAAGATGACGAGGAATAAAAAAGTTTAGAAATGAAGTATTTTTGTCTTTGTTTGGCTATCCATCCATCCATCCATTCATCTATTCATTTAAACCCCTCCTACCCATCTCCATCCACCACCTGCACAAGAACCAGAAATGATATCCCAAAACAAAATCAATGAAAGCCAGCGCGTTGAATTGATGTCGAATCGAAAGGTATAAGACACCACCGAAAACAAGCCTCTAAACATTATCGGAACGAGAAATGGGACCATGAGTATTCAATTCATGACCACCACCCAACTTCTCCTCATGACCTTCGGGAACCACATCTGCGAGTGTTTCATCGGTGCCTTGTAAATCTTCTTCGACGGTAACGGTATCCTTGATTCTCAAAAAGATGACAGGAGCAGCGATGAGGCAAGAAACGGAGAGGATAACCCAATTGCTGATGAATTCATCATGGTAGGAAAGTTTCTTAGCATCCAATGCCCACATGACAGCACCACCCGCTGATTGAATACCCTTGTAAAAACCGACATAATTTGCAGATTTACGACCCGAGTTAGAAAGGGCACCCATGAACCAGTAAACCGATCCTTGCCATGCGGAGTCGAAGAATCCATAAAAGATGTAGAGGAACATGGGACCAATGTATTTTTTACCGCCATCAGTCCAGTCGACTGGAACATAGTCTCCGGTAGCTGAGTTGGTGCTCTCACGGGTATAAGTTTTTTCGAAAGCATATCCGCCACCCCAAGTAATCATGGTGATAGAAAAAAGAAGAGCGAGAGCGGACTTGGCACGGACTGAACGACGGAAATTACCAGCATCGAGACCGAAACCGAAGATGATGGCACCGAAGATTTGTGCAGTCCAGTATAAAACGTTGTTGAGAGCACGAGTACGGGTATTGAAAACAGCGGCGTTGATTCCATTTTGTTGATAAGTGTAAAACCAATTGGAAGCCCAGAACATGGGGAAGAGGAGGATGATGAATGGTTCTTGAACAATGGTGTCATAAAGACCGATGAATTCTGACTTCCAGGATGGGTGTTTCATGAGAACAACTTTGGTACCATCAGGTCGAACGATATCATCGGCGTTACATAAAAAGAGAGCTAGAACAGCACCGGCGAACATGAGAATGATGAATGCGATGTAAGTTCCATCGGTGACAGTACTGTTGGTCTTGACATTGATATTTTGACCAAGTGGGATCTAAAAGAATGTTAGTGTGTGATCTTCTGGGGTTTATTTGAAGTGCCTAAGTGAGCTCTTCCCCCGCCCTGAAATTTCAAATAAGAAGAACAGAGAAGTCGAGGAAAGCAAATCAAGTTATGGATAAACTTGATTACATAGAAAGTGAACAAAAGTGTATCAAAACTTACCAAAGCACCGAGAACAGCACCAAAGTTAAAAACTGCCCAGAAAACACCAAAGTATTTTCCCTTGTCACCTTCATATGGATAAGAAACCATGATAGTTCCTTGCGCAGTCCACAAGAGACCAGCACAAACACCAAGAAGTGCACCGGCGAAGATGTTAAAGCCACCCACATTTGCGTGAACCGAGGCGAGGAGAGAAATTGCATAAATACAATATCCAATACCACCAAAGGCCAAACAAGTCTTGATGCCCAATTTATTGACAAAAGTTCCACCGAAGAAAGCGAAAACTGCAAAGGTTGAGTAGAGAGCGGTGTTCTAGAAAATCTCATGTTAGTACGAAATTCGTGACTTTGGAAATGTCTTCATTTTATATATGGAAATTCCATCATCATAAATGTCCAAGATAGACAATCGAATTCGAGGAAGTATCAATATCAAGGATAGATAACTCACCATATGATCTGCAAGAGTAGGATCTGCTTTTCCACCACCACCAAGACCACCAAGCGCATTGAACATACCAGGACAGAGGAAGCAGACGAATGCAACCATGGTAAGTTGAACTCGAGGAGATGCATACCAAAAGGTCATGCCAAGGAATCGACGATGCTTATACTTCCATCCGTGCTGATCGACGGCGGTAGTAGGAGTATTGGTGCGGAAATCAACATTATCTTGAACTGAGGCAACCTCTGGGGAATGCGCATGCGCAGCTTCTTTCTCCATATTGAATGGACGACTTGTGGGGTTATTGTTTGGGGATATTAGGTATGAAGGATATTATTGAGAAAGAGTGTAACGTAAGTTGAGGAATCGATCTTGATGGAAAAGACGGTGGATGGGCGAAGAAGTGATTTTTGGTGGGAGGGATTTGAAGGGGAGAGATTTGAGAAGTGGTGGGAAGAAAACTCTTATGCAAATTACTTGGTGCGGTAGAGATTTGTTCGAAGCCTTCGTGAAGAAAAGATTCACTCTTAGTGCGTCTTCCAATGCTCGATACGATACGATCCAATCACCTTGTTGACCTGTACACAAATAAAAGTGATACAACAGGTATCAACCCGTTCCAAACCGTAAATCCGTTATTCCGATGAGATTGAACAAATCTACGGTGAATATTAAGATTTGTCTCGTCTTTCACAGCCTTGGAAAGTGAATCGGAATGACAATATATATATTTAGGTCGGGCGGTCAATAAAGTGAGGTCAAAATGAAGTGACGTTGAGGTGAAGTGAAGTGAGGTGAGGTGAGGTAAGGTGAGGTAAGGTGAGGTAAGTTGAGGTAAGGTGAGGTAAGGTGAGGTAAGGTAAGGCGAGGTCAAAGTGATATTATACTTCTCAATCTATGAAGCACTAGCAACAACTACATCGTATATCAACCACGATGCAGTTCTTAAACTACTTATATATGCAGCATGCTGCATCTTCATTCTGAATCCCTACCTGTCCCTGCACTTGTGTATCCACAATTATATTCCCCCATGTTTTTAACTCGTAGATATTCGAGATTGGAATAAATCACCCACCAAGCTGTTCTTGATTTGGTAATAAGTTTTGATGTAGTATGTGTGAGTGTGTGTGAGTATGTAATAATCATTGATTGATACGTTATCTATCGTTGCCCGCCAATTCTTTTTTTTTTTCCCTCTCCTCTCTCCTCTCTCCTCTCTCCTCTCTAAAAGGAGTAATCTCATGCACGACTTATCAAAGCCCCGGCGGTTTAATTGGAGCTTGGGCTTGTCTGGTACGTGAGAAATGATTCAAATTAGTAACTTTCTCCGCACAACAATTGACATGGGGAAGGGAAGGGAAGCGATTTGACTGGTGAGAAATCTAAGTGTAGGGGAGTGTGTAGGGGAGTGAAGGCTGGATGGAGTGAAGGCGGGAGTGAAGAGAGGTAAGAAAGAATCTTGAATCATGGGATTTGTTGAATGGAATGAATGGATTGAATGGATTGATAGGATTAGAATGATTAATTCCATAGTATTAAGCTTACAATCAATCTATACCACTTGATCCCCATCTGGAGAATACTTTCTTCATTTGGGATTCTACAGGAAGTTCCCAAGTTCAAAGTCCAAGGTCCACGCACAATCCACAGTCCAATAACCAATAACCAATAACCAATATCCAGACTCCAATAACCAACATCCAACATCCAACATCCAAAATTGTGAGAATAACAGTAACCACCATCAACCGTGTGGATGAAAATGCGGGGCAAGGGTTCCAGTGGATCCATGGAATTCGACCTTTGAATTGATTCTTGGCTGCATGAAAAAATCTCTGTCTGGGTTTAACCCTCAACGGATGGTTGCATGGCATACTACATGGAATGGGGGTTGGAGAGTTCATCCTACCACCCATTTGAAGATGCTGATCATTCTATGTAACGTATGATATTAATATTGAGAGGGAGGGAGGAAGGAAGGAAGGAAGGAAGAAGGAGAAGGAGAAGAACTTGTAGTATAGTATATCTCTCTACTCTTTGTCATGGATTGGATCACTTCGGATGAGTTTCAGATAGGACCAGATGGATGTTCATTTGATCTTTGGTATCGTGTCAGGATTGGTATCAGTCGTGATATCAATATCGATATTGATATCGATATCAGTATCAGTATTTCTCGAGTCCCAACACCGTGAGGAATCATAATAGTGGAGAACGTAGTAATCCATATCACGATACCAAAACCCAACTGATTGGAAATAAAGTCTAGTCTGGTATCACCTATCTAGTATCTAACATCGAGTATTTATCTATAAATTCCAGATACATCAACTAATAGAAACGTCTCATCATCATTCTATCCACTCCATCGAACAAAAACGCATTGAGTGAACTAATGGATGTATGAATGTATGTATGTATGTATGTATGTATGTATCTTACCGATCTAGATTTCCAGAGATAAATAATAATAAAATACAACTTGTCTCATCGTTTCATCGTTTCATCGTTTCATCGTTTTATCAGTCAGTCGTTCATCGTTTATCGTTTATCGTCTCATCACCGCTCCATCCAATCCCAACCCCATCCCCATATCTACACTACACATCACACCGTTGATTCTCGCCCGAATTCCTGGTACCACATCAAATATCATAATCCATCCGGCCCTATTTTCACCCTTCCCCTTGTATGCTTGTGATGCTGGTTGTGATTGTTGCAGCCGATGATTTATTCCCCTCCGTCCCTACTCACCTCATGATTGCCATCTGGCAATTCTGTATCTATCCGAAGAATGACCAGATGATTTTTCTTCTCTGCAGTTTGCTTGCTTCGTTCGTATAAGAATGAAGCTTTGGTGACTAGGAATTGAATGGTCTAAAATTCTTGATGTGTTGGATGTTAGATATCGATCTAATAGATGCTAGATACTCTACACTTATTAGTCCGCGCCAAAACTCAATTTAAGCATTTCGTTTGGTCTGCTCGGTATTTCGTTTTCTCTTTTTCGAGACTTGCCGTACTCTGTCCATCCTCGGAATTGGTTGGCTTTCTTTACATAAGTAACAGGATATAACAGAATAGGTATAGCTACTAGCTAGATTTACAATAATCCCATAGGTACGAGACCGTAATTCTCTGATAGGAAATGAACAGAGAGGACTCGTATCTAAAGTTCTGACTGCAGCACCAGAACACGGAAGGTCCACCGGTTCTTACCTCTCTCCCGAACCTTTCATCCTGCCATTCCAACCAACCCAGTAATAATCGAAACAGAAATCCCTAGTATCTTATTAATCCCGATAATCATGAGCAGGCATCGCAAGCATCGCCATCAAAACGAGCACAAGACATCAACCAGGATAACTCATCGCAAAGGAAGCGATGACTGTAAATCTTTGATTCATTGGTTCTCTGTCATCATAGTGTCTCACGCATCCAAACTTGAGTCCATGCTAATCCAAATCATTTCAATTCACAGTCCACATACGAGCCACATTCATCATGTATCGCTGATCCCGAGCCAGATAGACGTCTATCATGATGTATGTATGTATGTATGTATGCACTCTCTCCATAAATGATAAGACTCGACGGTTGAATCATTGGGAATTTCACGGTAATAGGATCAATTCAATTCAATTTAAATACAACACAATACCTACCCAGGTAATTGTAATAATCCGTTCCGATTTGCTATCCACTATCTATCTTCGTACATTAGTATTCTATCAATCAATCAATCAATCAATCCCTCCCTCCCTCCCTCCCCATCCTCACCCATCCTCCCCCTCCCAAGACAAGACCAGACCCCAATGTTACAATCAACAAGTGGATCCCTCTCCATACATAAAACCTCACGTTCCCATCCCCAAAGCGATGTTACACCAACCCATCCCATCCCATCCTCCTCAAATTCCAATTCCAATCCCAATTCTAATTAAAACATATCATCATATTGGCGATTATCGATAATGGGTGAATACCTAGTACGATATGGTGGTTCGTTTTTGTGGTATGTATGTATGTGTATGGTGTATGTATGGTATACCAAGTAGCTATAGGTAGTGATAGTTCACCGCCGTCTCTTCGTTTCATTTCATTCCATTCCATTTCCTTGTACGAGTATTTACTTTACATCATTTGTATGTATGTATATGGATGGATGGATGGATGGATGGATGGATGAATATCCAATACAAATCCCACATTCCAAATTCCACATTCACACACCCAGCACAGGACAAAACAAAAACAAAAACAAAAGCCCTCGGATACAAATCACATGAGATGAATAGATATAAATGATGATTGATTGAAAGGTATCAATCATATCGTATCACATCGCATTGTAAGGTTACTACCCAACACGATATATTTTCTCGATTTCTCGATTTCTCAATTTCTCAATTTCTCAATATCTAGTCACTAATATTTCCACTCTACATCATAACTATTTTATTTTCACGAATTTCAATTTATTTCATTTTAACCTTTTTTATTTCATTTCATATCATTTCAAATCGCGAATTAGAGTCACAGTGTGTACAGTATAGAATAATACAATACAGTACAGTACAGATATCTCTCAAGCAAAAACAAGTACAGTATAATAAAGTAGAATTCTAATTCTACAATCCCTGTATCCACAGGTCGATAGATAGATAGGTAGGTAGGTAGGTATCCTTACTACTTTGTACACAGATAAAATTCTCAGAACCTCACAATCGAATCTAGATCTATTAGAGTATTTTCCACAATATGGTACTACCTTATCTTACCTTAGCTAATACATAGATAAATACAACAAACGCACGAACTATAGATTATTTCGCGCGCTCTCTCTCTTTCCTGATTTTGATCTTGATCTTGATCTTGATCTTGATCTTCAGCCTCATCTATCTATGAGGTATGATGATTTATGATTCGCATTATGTTATAGCATACATCCTTGTATAGTTACATCGCTCGGGTTACTATATCGTAACCTTACGAGTGTTGCTGGTGGATCGAGAGGTTGTCATGTGTGATGTGGGGTGAGTGAGGGGTGAGGGGTCTTGTCTTGTCTTATCTTGGTCGTTGGAGCTTGGGGCTTGAGGCTGGGCTGGGCTTGGATGGTTGGTGATGGTTGGTGATGGTTTCTTGGGAGTGGGTGCGTGGGTGTGAGATTTTGTTGTGGTGTGTATGTATGTAGGTGGATGGATGGGGATGGATGGATGGGTTGGTGAGTTTCTTGATGATGGTGAGGGTGATGAAGATGTTCTCGGTTGGCATTTCGGACGCATTTTCATACTTGTCTCGTGCTCAGTGACGCGTCCTCATTGAGCATTTTCGAGGTTTCGGGGATGGTAGATGCAGGATTGAGATTCATTCAGTCCTACCATTGTATTCGTCTGGGTTGTTTCATTACAACTTTCAAATCTTTTTCTCACTCTTCTTCTTCTTCTCCATCTCTATTGCTTTTCGCATGGATGGTCAAATAATCTCTCTTCTCTTGTATACAGCAACTCTTCCTATCTTATCATTCGGTCAATGGAATTAATAAGATGCAAGCGCATCTATACTGGGCTAGAGGATAGCTGTAGCTAGAGAAGTCACTAGTGAGGAGTATAGCTATTCTAGTTCCGCAGTGAGCTCGGTAGTAACTCGTAATCTGTAGCAGGGAAACCTACGAAATGGGGTGCATTTGATAAATGCATGGATGTCTTGATCGTTGAAATGTAGATTTATAATCGAGCACTCAATTCACCTAAGAAAATACCTGGATTGGCGAGGAGGAATGCTACATGGAAAAGAGAGCGTTGGACAAGTGAGATGGAAATTCAATAGGTGGGGAAAGGGAGAGAAGAGAGGAAAGCCTGGTTGTTTTGTGGTGATGAGAATGGAGTCAAGGTCATGATTTTACTGGATTTGATTGGGGTCGAGCGAGGCGGACAGCGAGATGGATGGTTTTGGTTGAGTTTTTTTTGTCGGGGTAGGTGTGCATCGGTTGTGCATCGGTTGTGCATCGGTTGTGGATGGTGGTGGATGGTGGTAGATAGAGGGGAGGAGAGTACTGTGACTTCTTTTGTGATATATCTGTTTCTGTTACGCATGCAGATATTGGATTTGAGATGTAGAGTGGATACTATCCGGAATATGGAGATCAGATGTTTTTTCTTTCTTTCTGGGGTGGATTATGTGTCTAATAGTCTAATAGAGTAGGTGATGAGAACATCGAAGATGGTTGAAATCAAAGAGGTTGAATTGGTATGATTGAAAGCAAGGCGGGGGTGCTAGGGGCAGAGTATACTCGATCGTACAGTTGTAATCCAAAGTGGGCAGTCAAATTTCTCTCCAAAAGAAGTTCGAAATTACACTGTCTGGGCCTGTAAAGCTGGGGACGAAATATCTATCTCGATCATCGATTCGCGAATCAAAATCAAGATTAAACTCTAGCCGGCGTTGTCACGCTGTTCTAGGCAGGCAGCACATCAGATGGCATTGGGGTGAATGTAATCGCTGGTTCTACACGAGGATCTCGCCATGGTGAAGCGAGATGGAGATGTGAGTCTGATGAATGTGATGAGAAAAAGTTTTCTGAGTGGTAATCATTGGTTTGAAAAGAATACGAATGACGTAGAACCCAAAATGTAGACTCTGGTTGTTAATGTGTATTCTATCTAATGAGCTAGTTAACTACGGATGGGATAGCCCTTGTATAAGTGCTATTGAAAAGGCTAGCCTTTGCTTTTGCTTAAATGTGACGATAAAGGCTTTGAACTTGAACCTATGTCCATACAGTAATTCAGATGAGAGTCATGATACCCTTTGTGTTGGTGTTCAGATGGCGTTGTAAATGAATTTATCTGTGTGCTGGGAGGACTGGGGTTGTAATATTGAAGTTGTGGGTAATTGATACATCTACCCGCAATGGTATTAAGCAATGCTTCTTCAATTATCGATCGTGTTTTCTGTAAGTTTATGATATCGTTCATTCATCAGAATCACATGATGAGAGAAGACATTTTGGGGCAATCACGTGATGACATTGGTATGACTTCTTGCCAGTTTTGGAAGTTGTGGAGTGGTTCTGATGAATGTGCTTCGAATTTGCAGTAGCGTGAGATTGGTCAGCACCCCATTTCGTGAGGTTTGTTATCATTCTGAATTATGATAGGCTAGTTTTCACGCAGAGTAGGATAATTACGATAATTGATTGATGAACATTATTGTTCCTACTCCTTCATAGATTTCTCAAGGCAGAAATGGAATGAAGGGATTGCAATGCGGGATTGTGAGAACACATTTACTGATGTCGGGTTGAGGACACATAATACCCAAATCATGGAGCATAGTTGCCTAGAAGGATGACATGATGAAAGAAACGTCTATAAATACTGAAAGTATCAGCGCGATGATGATCAAACTGCTCAGTATCGTGGATGTTCATCATGGCGTCTTCGTGTGGTCATACTTTTTCTCGCTCGAGTATGCTACTTCTCGTGGTTTTGTTCTTTTTGATGATACAAACGATGGCTCATGAGGCTTTTGATGAACAAGACGACCTGACGGCACTTGAAGAAGAATTGACATATTTTGAAGAATCGGATATGGGTCTGTCAGACGAAATCTACGTGTCTTCGCCAAAAGCATTCAAGCCAAAATCGCCAGAGGCCTACCAGAATCTTCACGTCGATTATATGGACCCAGATGACGCACTAGATTCCAACGAAATGCTTCAATTTTTCAATCAACCCACATCCATCGAATATAGAAAAGCAGTTCAAACATTCGAAATTACAGGTGACTCTGAAAGAAGAGCCCAAAGCGCAAACTGGACCGGTATTACACATCTCCTTACCAATCTTCCCAATCTCTCAATACTGCACTGGAAAACTCCTAAAGCTATCCCCCCCGAGATACTCTCCAATCTCAGCATAACAAATCCAAATACCCGCATTTATCTACACGATCTTCCCTACACGAGAGATCTCAACAACCATCGTTACGAAGATTCAGGGGATTCCATCGCCATTATAAATCATCTAAATGAAGATGCCCGTTCGATCCTTGGGTCTCCGTTATTATATTCCATCAATGCCGATATTAAAATGTCCTACATGTCAGATCCAGCTTCGATGCGGATTCTTTTCGACATTCTGCGCTCCAATCCGCCGAACATGCGGGAATTGCAGTTGGGGTTCTCGCAACATGGATGCGAGGTTGGTAATGTGGTTAGTGCATTTCCTTTCCTTTCGAGCGAATTCAATACCGATCAGGGAAATATGACATCGATACAATTTCCCCCGCTGGAAAAATTGGTCATCGAGGGATATGATTTTGAGGAATCGCCTGATGGCGGAATTGGATGGTATCTGGATATCGAAACGCCCGAAATCGATTGGCGGACACTTCTCGAGTTTCCTTGGAATATACTCCCAATGTGGTATATTAATTGGTTGGGAGAGTCTCATTTGAGATCTGTGTGGGACGCTATTCGTTATGTACCGCCTGAGCGACTACCTTCTCCTGATGGGGTGTCGAACTTGGCTGTGTGGTTAAAGGTTATGGATTGGTCTAATTTGAAGACTTTGCATATGGAACGACCTAGTTCGGTCGCAATTCAGGAACTGGGGATTGCGGGTGCATTAACTGGATTGAAAGAGCTGAAAATCGACGGAATGAGAAGTCTACGGGGACATGACACAGAATCGGAATGGGAAATAGTAGTGGATTTTCTGGAGGATATAGCGAGTAACGGGACAAGTCTTACATCTCTTTGGATCCGTGATATTCCGTTCCCGAAAATGATGAGCGGCAACAATGCAACAGCTGAATATAAAGCTACGGAGAAATTGCTGGGTGCTTTATTACGACATACGAATCTCACAAAGCTTCACTTGTACGATGGGATACAATTTTCCTCTTCGGAATCGTCTTCACAATTGCCCAAGCAAATTCCCATCCTGGTTTCTGCACTTAATTTGCCGTCGATTGAAGATCTCGCGATTGACATACCGTCACTCCCCGGTTCCAATTTTTCAAGCTCCAAGAATGGTAATTTGACGACCGTTGGAATTGATCCGGAAATTTCAGATGAAGAGATGTATAAAGCTTTCACTCCTTTTACTCAACATCCTCGGTTGAAGAGCGTGGAATTCCATGTTCCAGCACCTGAGTGCTGGATGCATCAAATGAAACTTGCTACAGGATTAGGGATACAGGACAGAAATTATAGTAAGCCAGGGAGGAAAGCGGATGCATTGGAAGTGGAAAGATGTGAGAGGGAAGAAGAAGAGTTGGGAAAGAGGACGAGGAGATTGCTTGAGTGGATGAATGGGGAAAGAGAAAGGGTCGGGGAAGATGCGATTAGAAGTTTGAGGGTTGTGGTGGGGGAGCAGGCGCGTGGAGTGATGGAGGGGGTGGAGTTGGAGATGTTGGGAACAGCGGCGGGTTTTGAATTCATGGGGAAGATTGGGGTTTGGGAATGTTGGATCGAGGAGGGAGCAGCGGTGCCAAAGTGTAAGGGGGGGAGGAGATGGTGGGACTATGGAATCTGGGGGTGGTAGGCATGTGCTAGAACATTTTGATGTGTTGGGCGAATAATGAGGGGTGGGAATCATGAAAGAGGAATCTAAGATTGTATTAACAGACCGAGTAATTTGATTTTGATTACCATTCCAATCCCATTTCGAAAACGTACGCAACTCCTAGCCAGTAGACTCGGAGAGTTTCCCGATTCTTTTCCCGGGATATGGATATGAATGAGACCGGTGGGTGAAGTTTACACTTATGACGCTACATAAGCGGTGATATAATATCAGTATAGTTAGTATCTTCCAGAAGAGAATATTGCAGCTAAACTTTGAATTGAAGTATATTCTAAATAACTGTATGGGAGTTGCATGGTCGATATTAAAGAATAAAATGAATATACTTGATCACATAGGATTAATACGAGGGGGAAATCGGGCAGGTAAATTTGAGGCAAAATTCAGGAGAAACATTTTCCAAATGTGCCAGGGAGGAATCATTAATAGACTATTTTAGTCAATTCAGAAATGTGTACTGGAGATAATCTATATTTTCTTTTGGCTCTGCAAGTAAATGATATTCGGCGTTACATTGATTGTGAATACTATCTCATCAAATGACAACCAAGAACAATGGGATTCGCAATCACTTGATTCCGACATAAACAAGAAATCATTCTACATGAAATCAACGATATTTGAAGGATCGACGACGAGATGAAAACCGTTATATATGCTAGGACAAAACGCAAGAGAAGGCTGAGACAAGTGGATAAGAGGGCTCTCGGTTATCTTAAACGGGCGGGACTGATAGAACCCTTCGAAATCTCCCGGTGAGGCTGTTCTCGACTTTTCTCCAAGGCTGTCGTCTCGCTGTCCTTAGAAATTATTCACTCCACTTTTCTGGCCGCTTTTACATTTCTCCAATTCTGCCACTTTCAAACCTTAATACGAAAGGATACAATTAGATACCGGTCAATCAAGCTCAAGACGACGAAATTGATTTGACAACAAACGATTCATTCCTGCACATACATATACATACATACTTCCTCATTAATTGTACCCTTCTCACACTCATTTTCTGGCTCATATAGTCATGATAACTACAATACTTATAATCTGTTAATGCCGAGATTATTAGAGGCATTGCGCCTCAAATCCCCCTTGATCTTTAAACCCTTTTCTATAAATCAAGAATTAGGCAAATCGAGGAGCTGATCCCGAGTCACCAAATGTCTTGGGATTTGTTAAAGCGATTTATCGAGTCCGATGTTTTCAATCAGGATCCATTCCTCTCCGTAGCCTATCTTTCGTATGCCAATTACCCCTTTCCATTCGATCGCAGACTCCCTTTACTGATTGCTTGAGTTCGCAGACGGTATGCAGACCACGTCGGGATACACTATGTTCTTTGCTCGAAGTTGCGACAATTTAGTTACGAGGAGATTGAGTTCTTCCTCCCGCAGTTATGCCACCTAATCATTAGTGTCGATAATGAGTCTGTGGCTCTGGAGGAATTCATTCTGGATTTGTGCGAGGAATCGGTCAATGCTGCATTATTGGTGTGTTTGGAGACAGGACATACGAGATTGGACAAACCACTAACTAGAATCGCAGACATTCTGGTTGTTCCAAACGTATCTCCACGATCTTTCTGCGAATCCTCAATCCGAAGCTTTCAAAACATGCAGACGAATTTATAATAAGGTCCAGCATATCGTATTCGGGGTATCGGAGACTCCGACGAAGAAGATCAGTGAGAATGTCTTACCTGTTACTGTTCTAGCAAGTTTCGTCCTAGCGAGTGTTGCAGTTCCTTTTCTACCAAAATGGGCTGGACCGTTGGCTATTTCACAGGCACGGAAACCTCAAAGTACAGGAAATGTGGTCGCAGATACCAGTCAGATGCAAACACAAAAGATTCTTCGAAGTCATACAACGACCCCGGGATCTACACGAACAAAGCAGAGGAGAGAAGCCGCAAGGATTGGCAGCGCTCCAGGCAGTGGTGGTCTGAATAGTGCTGGACCCTCTGAAGCCCCACCAGATCTGGCTCGATCGAACTCCTTAACAAGACCCACCTCATCAAAATCTAGCCGAAAGGTACCCCTCGAACAAATACGGCCTTCGCACTTAGACCTCAAAGCATTGGACCCTCGAAATTCAAGCTCGGCATCTCTTCCAGAACTAAGGAATCCAAATCTACCTAGTAGACCAGCAACACCCGTTACAGCTGGTCTTCCAACGAGACTGACTGAACCTATCAACAAAAGATACTCTCAGCACTCACATGGGGGGAAAATCATGACTCCAGCATCGTTAACTGACAAGCAGAAAGTCAAATTACTAAGGCAAAACTATTTCCGTTCTGAGACTCAATTTTTAACGGCTCTGGAGGATATATCAAATCGTCTAGTTATCGTTCCAAAGCCAGCGCGTCTTAGTGCATTGCGTGCTGAACTTGCACTTATTGCTCAGGATTTACCTGCTGAAGTTGATATACCAGTTATTTGTCCCGCCACTCTCGTGGATGGAATTCCTAGCAAAAGTAAACATCACCGTATTGTTCGTCTGAACCCAGCGGAAGCGACAGTATTGAATAGCGCCGAAAAAGTACCATATCTTTTGATGGTAGAAGTACTTCGGGATGACTTCTCCTTCAACCCGGAAACTCTAGACAATGAACGTTTGTTGAGCCGATTAGTGTCAGAGGAAGGAACCCATAAGAGACGAAGATTTGACCTCTCGGAATCTGGTCGATTGTACGGTAGTCACATCATCAAAAGTACGGATAATACCCCCGATAGTGTTTTTGAGCCAGTCAGTGGCGATTTGGGCAGCTCACCATTAATCAAAGAAACAGATCACGACGAGGAGGACGTACACACCCCAACCTATAAGGAAAATGTCACGACCTCCCGGCCTACCCGCAAATCAAGCGGTACAACGACTCTATCGAGCTTATCCGGTGTTGCAACACCTAGGACATCCGGAACATCAACGTCTAGATCCATCAGTCCTACGCCGAGAAGGAAGATGACCATTCCTGGAGCAGGCCGATCGGGAGAGAAAGATCAACCAGACTTTTCTACCTTAACAACACATATTAGGACTGCTACGCAAATGCTTACCCAGCTCAACTCAACGAGTGGGAAAAGACCCAAACACGAGGTTGATGCAATTCGTCATAAAATTATCGCCAGTATACAGAGTCTTGAAGAACAAAACTACGACTCAGAAGACAATGTGCAATCACAGACTTTTGACATGATCATGGAAAAAGCGAACGCGGCAGCAGCAAATGTTGCACCGGAGGATATTGAAGAAGTATCACCAACCGATCCGGATGCTGTTATTAATGTTGGAGCTGGAGCAGCTCGAATGGAGAACGATCAAAAGACTGGCGGTGTTCAAAGAAAGGGGGATAGAGACGATCCAAGCGCTGCGACATTTGGAGAAGCGTGGAATGTCAAGAAGGAGCGTATCAGAAAATCCTCGCCATACGGGTGGATGAAGAATTGGGATGTTTTGAGTGTCATCGTAAAGACAGGTGCTGATTTACGACAAGAAGCATTTGCATGCCAGCTCATTCAATGCTGTGATAAAATCTGGCAGGATGCAGGAACTCCAGTTTGGGTCAAACGAATGAGAATTTTGGTCACCGGGGAGTCATCTGGTCTTATAGAGACAATTACGAACGGTGTATCCCTACATTCATTAAAGCGCAGTCTCACACTTGCCACGATTGAATCAGGACAAAATCCTCGGAGGAGAATTGCCACGTTGAAAGATCACTTCGTGAAGACCTTTGGACCACCCGACAGTGATGCGTACAAAGCTGCAGAAGACGCGTTCAAAAGATCACTCGCGGCATACAGCATTATCTCTTACATTTTACAATTGAAAGATCGACATAATGGTAATGTTCTCATTGATAATGAAGGGCATATCATTCACATCGACTTTGGATTTATGCTTTCCAACTCTCCTGGGTCGGTTGGTTTTGAAGCTGCCCCCTTCAAATTAACACAGGATTATGTTGATGTCCTAGGAGGTGTTGGATCACCTGCATTTGACGATTACAAAAAGTTATGCAAACAAGCTTTCCAAGGTATGTTTTTCAATATATTCATAGGCGATTCATGTTTAACAAAGTGTAGCATTACGTAGATCAGCGGATCATCTTATTGATCTTGTTAGTATGATGGGACGAGAATCAAAGATGCCTTGTTATTCATATGGAGTTGCTCAAGCAACAAATAGTCTGAGGCAGAGGTTTCAGCTACAAATGAGTGCCGATGAGGCAGAGATGTTTGTGGAGACAGACTTGATTGGAAAGTCTTTGGGGAGTTATTATACCCGATTGTATGATTTTCCGTCCCTTTCTTGATCGTGGATGAATGCTAATTGAAAATGGATAGATACGATACTTTCCAATATCGTACACAGGGTATTTATTAGTAGGTGGAGTGGGTATGCATGCTCGACAGTTTCTTGGGGGAACTGGTAGCGTTTGTAATTGAATGCATTGTGACTGGCATGGCGTTGGATAATATCATTGAGCTGATTGATTTATGTGTGGCATTTACGGGAAGCGAATTTCAAGGGGAGCGAAAGTGTCTTGCTGAACAGAGACAATACGAGGAAGAGAGAGTAGAAATGATCTGATCTTTAGCATTAGAAGTGATTTGACTTAATCGTTTGAATGGAATGATAATTTCAGTTCAATGAAATCTAATGGGGATTTATTGTACTCGCAAAATTAGTCTAGGACATAAGGTCATCCATTGTTTTGCCTGGCTGATTGAGATGGGGAGAAACGTTAATCGACTCTTTTCTCCTCTTGTCATCCTATTGTGGCGCCAATAATAAGAGACTGTGCGAATTGAAAATTCTGATTACTGAGACGAAGCTCAGAGAGGATCAGAGTTTCGTCCATTTGATAGAGTTTTCTGCATGCATATTTGTATATGCAACGTTTAGGAGGTCTCGAACGTGTATTCGCGAATCACCGACGTATCAAACCACCTACAAGCACCCAAAGTGTTCGACTGCATAATCAGCCTACCGGTTCTGAAGCGTCAATTTGATTGGTCTATTGTAAAACCTATAGAAGCAATGGTTGATTTATTAGGTTTTGCTTCACCATTGTTGTGGTTCTGGGATCGTTTATTCGATAGATGGGAAAAGACATGACCTTAGTATTGATACAACAATACAACGAAAATGCGGCATGATGGTGTTTTGCCCCCAGGGCACAGCAGTTCTCGACTCGTCTGTCCCGGGGATTGAAAAGTCCTTCACTCATGAGATCGGTGAACAGCTAACATTCTTGGTCTCGTGCGTACCTCGCGTTAATAAGTACCTAGTAGTGGCAAACAGGATACATTTGAGAAATGGTCCGAGACCGGGTAAATGTCAACGTACTCATGTACTCGCGGTGCATTAAGCTCTTTGCATCCATGGAAGAAGATGATCCGATGTTTTCTGAAGTAAGATGGAGCGGAGCCAATTGGCCAAGCGGTTGGTAAATCTTACCTTGGGCAAACCCCGCATTGGGGCTTACTCCATGGGGTTGAGTAGATGAGTAGGCGTCTATGGTTCGGCAGGGTAAGTGAAGATCACCCCCTGTCCTGCGAAAATGTGGAGAGGATAATTAGGCTAAATACAAATATCACCAGTCTTTTCGCTTCGTGATGGATAGCACAAAATTTCCACCAATAGACGGGCGTCAGCATACGGACTGGATTATATCCTCGGATGTGCAGATGCGGATTCGACATGGTTTTCCTTCCTCTGGTTGGGGAATCGGCGGGATAGATGGGGATAGATACTCGTTGTGTGGTGAGGAAATAGGTGTAAATGGGAAACAGACGAGTAGTTCCAATTATCCATGTTCCAGCACAGAGGTTCGCTTTATCCGGTGCAGTACACATGCTCCCTAGACGTACCAATTGAGTGAATGGCATGATAGGGTCGTCTTGTACTCTTCATATATAGATATAGTACCATGCCACTCCACGTTGTACTTGCCAAGAATTTTATTCTTGAGACTTTTTTTTTCTCGTCGTTGTCTCCGAGCTTCACGATTGACTAGTTCCAAGGGAACAAGGACGACAAGATGGGAAAGGTTTTCAATCTCTCGTTGGCGGTGTTTGCATCTACCGGGTAAGTTTGAGCATTTTGTAGACATGTTGTCTCAAGCGATGTAGAGGTTTCTAACCACTTCTCAATAATAGATCGTTTCTTTTTGGTTACGATGCAGGTGTTATGACAGATGTGATAGCCTCTAAAAACTTCCTCGCCTACTTCAACACTACACAAGATTCTTCTATTATCGGTGCCATCAACTCTACCTTCAATGGTGGAGCTGTGTTTGGTGCCCTTCAGGGCGGTCTCACTATGGATCGATATGGACGAAAGATTACTATCTTCATGGGCGCATTGATCTGTCTCGTTGGAGCCATATTACAGACTGCTGCACAGAATCTTGCCATGATTCTCGTGGGTCGTATCTTTACAGGCTGGGCGGTCGGTTTGCTCAGTATGGCTGTACCGGTTTACAATGCTGAGTGTGCGGATCCGAAAATTAGAGGATTGATTGTGGGTTTGAGTCAACAGATGATTGGAGTGGGTTTTATTGTGTATGTTGCTTCTTTCTCTGAAACTTTGAGAGAGGTTACTGACGTGATACAAGATCAACTTGGGTAGGATATGGCTGTGGTGTTACGAAGGACAGTCCCGTTCAATGGAGAGTACCACTCGCTGTACAAATGATTCCTTGCCTCATCCTCGCTTCTGGTATTCTGTTCTTCCCGGAGTCGCCTCGCCATCTCATGGAAACCGATCGTGAAGACCAGGCATTGGCTATTCTCAGAAAGTTGCATTTCAACGGTTCGAATGATGAATTCATCGTCAAAGAATTCAACGAGATTAAGGAAACAATCGCGGCAGAAAAGGCAATTACGGTACCGGGATGGAGAGTCATGTTTACAGTACCACAATGGAGAACAAGATTGGGTCATGGAGTTGCTGTTCAAGCATTTACTCAATTCACTGGAATCAGTAAGTTGAAGAGAAGACAGGGAGGACTTGGTTGCTGACATGAGATAGACGTTATTGGTTACTACCAGAATACTATGTACAAGGCGTTGGGAATTACTGGAAACAAAGCTTTACTCGTCTCTGGAATTTACAACTGCATGGGACCTCTAGGCAGTAAGTCCAATTTGCTACCGCCCAAGGTATATAATACTACAGCAACTAATAACGAACTCCAGATCTCATCTTCATCTCTTTCATGATCGACCGAGTCGGACGTCGCAAGCCACTCCTCTGGGGAACTGTCGGTATCACCATCGCCCTTGTCTGCCAATCCATAATCAACAGTCGAATTGATCCGGAAAACGCACAGCGCGGCCTCTCCATCGCAGGAGTCTTCTTCATTTTCTGCGTCACAGTTATCTTCTCATTCTCATGGGGACCCATATCTTGGGTCTACATGTCCGAAGTCATGCCTATGCAAATCCGTGCTCGTGGGAATGCATTCGCAACTGGTATTGGTAATTGGCTTGTCGCCACATTCTGGGCACAAGTTTCGCCTACAGCTTTGAAGGCGCTGACGTGGAAATTTTATTTCTTGTTTGCTGGTGAGTTGATTTTTTGGGCTTCACTTCGTCATTCGTCTGAAGCGCGTACTAATGTGATCTATCACAGCATGGAACGTAGTAGTTACTATCCCCATCGTGTTTTTCTTCTTCAAAGAAACTAAACAACTGTCCCTCGAAGAAATCGATCTTCTCTTCGGCGAACGTGCACTCGGTACGCTTCCCGATGATATTTCAAAGGGAATTGAACATAATGGGGCTGTTGAGACGGAACATCATGAAATGCATGACAAAGGTGCAGATCGGGTTTAGAGTTTGAAGTGGAGCGGAATGTTAATATAACTTGGAGAATTAAGTAAGGAGATGAGATGGGCAGCGGACACTATCGCTCTTGGATTTCAAAGTATCGGGATTTGGCGCCTGTCATGGTTTTGGTTGAAAGCAGATACCTTGATTATATTCACATCGTAAGAATTGAAATGATATATATATATATATGTGTACTTGATTGTTTCTGAGAAGAAAATTTTCCTACTTGTAGTGAAGTGCCTCATAAGCCCCTGAGATGTAGATCTCAGATTAATTGCATGAGTAGCAAGTGACTATTGAAACTTCCAGAGGCCTACATTTCAGCTAGTAATAAATATGTCAAAAGAAACTAGGATGTTACCTCGGTATCGACAATAAGAACGAGCTATATGAACCTGAGAACAATAGCGACCGAACTAACGAATAAATTCAGGAGAGAAGAACATAACTTTTTCGTCCCTCTCAGCTTTCAGTGTGGTCTTTGCTGCAAAGCTCTCAATGTACTTCACGGAAAGTTGTTTCTTTCATCTGACTTTTATATCACTAGAGAGTACTTGTGCTTAATACGCACCAAAGAATAAAATATACAAAGAAGCATTATTTGTTATCCAAGAACAGCCACAGTGCGTAGAAGACAAAGAACATGTCTCCCACAAAGCAACATGCATCTACTATCTCCAGTATCACGAAAAACATATCGATATGCTATCAAATGTTCCGTGTTCGAAAGTTAGTGTATTTGTTACGTATAGCTAGTTGTAAACCGATAGCCTAGTCAATCCTCCAGGACGTAACATAAAATTAAAGCTAGAAATCTCACACAGCTTTACATCAAGATGACTTTACTACTACCCGGCGAAACATGGGACGAGGCAGAGGTACGCCTTGGGTTCCGACTAGAGCGGGCGCCTCCCAAAATGCACGAGGCATCTCAAAAAGAAATGAGTGCTCGTGGGAGGGCATGGTTAGCAACAGAACCACTTTGGTCTGCGGAAAGTCGGATGGGTCCTGAGCCCTCATGGACCGGGGTGAAAATCATGGGCGAAGGCGGGAATGGTACAGCGGGAAAATGGAGATTGACATGCCGCCAACCTCCGGAGGGCACGCCAAGGCGAATGCCATTCGAAAGTATAGTTGTGAAACAGCAAGCGGGGGGCTGGGGAGATTTGAGAGATGAATCGGAAATATACGAGCTGCTGCGTCATACAAACTCTCAACATCTGGTGAAGATGTTTCGGAGAATTTATGAGGATCGAGGTCTTAACACGGTATATGCGGATAGAAATGGTCCTGTACACAGGATATATTTAGAAGATTGTGAGAAGGGAGACCTCTCCAGTAGGATTTTTGAGCGCTTCGTGCATAGGTAAGTTGTCGTATCGGACGATATGATACAAACTGACTTTGTAGATTTGTATTTGATGAAAATGAGATATGGGATACCTTCCATTGTATAGCCCGCGGTTTATACGCTATGCATTGTGGGCACGAAGATCTTAAGGAGGACCGATGGGATCGGGATGAGATAGTTCATTTTGATTTCAAAGCTGAAAATGGTAAGTTGAAGCTTCGAAAAGATATTCAAGTTCATACCTATTTACCATTCCCCAGTTTTCATGGGCGCTGGGGTCAGAGATGATGAACATAGAGGAGCTCTTGTAATGAAGGTACGATTTCCAATCTATAGTTGTAAGACTACTCTCTAGCATTGATCGTATTCCTAACACGTAAGATAAATAGATTGGTGATTATGGGCATGCTGCGGAGGTGCCCCTTGAGCAAGACCTACTTTACAATTTTAAGAAAAGACGCCTTGGAACAGAAAGGTATAAGTTACCTGTAAGTCAGCTCTTGGATTTTTGAACACACAGCACGTTGACTTCTCTACAAGGAACAACTTAGAACTCGAGAACGTCCGTTGGAAAGACCGTGGATGGATCCAATGGTATGTATAAAATCAATCATGCTTCCTCACTCCCAACTCCACCTTCTCTGTGCACTAATCCTCAAACATAGCCTAAATCCATGCGCGACGCAGGCGATGGAAACATCCTCAATAGTATTCGCTATGGAACTCACTCGAACATATGGCAGCTCGGACTGATAATATGGCAAATGATGCATACAACTGAATGGTGCCAGGATGGAAACCCATCACTTACATATCGGGCTGAACCCAATGTGAAATGGGATGGCGAAATAGGGCACCAACAGCCTGGTCCCCCGGGAAGGTTCACACTTAAACTTTATAAAGTAGCAAATACCTGGCTAGGATTGAATGAAGAAGTAGGTGGAGTGCATACACTTGCTACACAAGACGATATAGATTTCTACAATGGAATGTACGACGCACTACCATTCGAACCCGATATAGATCCAGACCAGCTTGAAGAGCAAAAGGCTATGGCTAAGACAAAGAGAAGGATCGAGAATAATGCCAGGGAAAGGGTTCGCAAGGACCGGTTATACAGTGAATCCCTACACAAATTGGTGATGGATTGTCTGATCGTACAAGGCGAAGCTCGAATTCACATCGAAGATTTATACCGAAAAACGCAACAAATTAAAAACATGTATCAAGGATTAGTAATTCCCTTGCTTCCAGCTCCCTACTCCCCTGAACCCGACCTCGGAGAGCTTCCAGCCCCATGGAACGACATCACAACTAAGCCAGGAGGAGGTCTCGGCAAGCCCGTGGCTGAAGAAGAAGAAACCTACCCACTCGATCTTTTTGAACTGTTTTATGCGAACGCGGAGCATGAAAAGGTAGAAGATGCCATAAAATGGGCTCGAGAGAATCCTATTATTACCATGTCCGATTATGAAGCTCTTCATGCACACGAGCTCATCTTGAGAAACAGACAATCCTTTACTAACTACATGGCGGAATCAAGGAGTGCACGGGGCCAACGAATAAAACCACAATACAAAGTGCCCGCTCCATTTCCACAAAATTGGAAACATGGAACACTCCAGGATAACTCAAGAAGAGGTGGCCCTGAGGCCCGTCCTTCTCCGCCCAGATTTTCTGAGCAACAACGTGGTACGCTAAGAGTCAAAAATCCTGGCGGAGGACCCCCACTTTCTGCAATAAATGAAGGCGATGAACGGCCAACCCATAATCGGGGCAATCCAGGAGGACCTAAAAGATTCTCTTATGAAGGTGACGCCACGCCAAGTTATTTGAGAGAATATGGGTCTACGCCTGAACACATGAAACCAGCGGACCTTAGGGAAACTCCTGAACATATGAGAGGGCCAACGAGACCAGCCGGGTATGTGGGAGCAGATGTCGGAGATCTTGGAGGTTTCGAAAGCATAAAAATAACGAGCGCACCAGGCGAAGGACAAGAGGGGCACCGTTTTGGAACTCAGTCTCCTATGGAGTCTATAGATCTCGGAGGAGGAATCGTAATAGGTGGAGCAGGAAGAAGAAGGGCGTCCCGGAAAAAATCTTCCGAAAAAGTCGTTTGGCCCGAGTTCCCCCTTGGCTTACAGGAAGATGTCGACAAACCCTTTCTAATCCGTGCCCTTGCAATCCCTGAACTCAAGGATTCGATTTTATTTTGCACCGTCATTGGGTTCGGGGGCAAAGAGGAAGTTCTAAGAGGCATTATATATTTGCCCGGATTACTGAACAGTACGACGATATATGATATGAAAGAAATTTTGACCGAGAGAGAGACAGGAATTCCGGTAACACACATGAAGTTGATGGGAAATGATCATTTATCGGTCTTTAGGGAATTCGAGGATGACGAGGAGAGAACAGCGATTAGTGGGATTGAAATTTTTGTTTACGATATTAGACAGGGCTGACGAGAAAGAGGAAGATGTTTGGGATTGGGTAGGATGTGAGAGCATAGAATTGTGTTGCTTCTTAATTATGCTATGACTGGAGAAGGGGAAAATTCAATTAACATCTTGGAAAAATTGACAAAACGCTGTCGAGATCATGACATCAAATAGTTGTAAATGGCCGACATGATCCATCTCAATTAGACATCTCTGATTAAGATAACTTATGAAATTCTCTCCTTTTTGGCGCCTCGATGTTCCCACGTATGAGATGAATGCCTGCTCCTAATCACAATAACCTGTGAAAGAATCCACATTTTCCGCAAAATTAGTAAGCTTGAGATACCCAGACTTATCTGCGGGCAATTGCTTTGGACCGAACTGTGCGTATCACTGTACTGTCAGCGAGATGGAGAGAGAAATGGTATGTCATTTAGATGTCTCATTTATCCAGTATAATTACAGCCATGATAACGCCATGAAATGTATCCGCCGTCTCGAATATTTTTCTATAAAATAGCCAAACATAAGGGCACATTATGATTCTTCCATCCATCCAAACCCAATGCAAAAGTCCCTTCCGTCCCAGTTTCCTTAGATCGTAACACCATTGATTCCATTTGACAAATCCCCATTGACGCTGTTGTCCAACTCAGCTTTCAAACAGTCCTCCGTGATCTTTTCCAAACATCCCGCTGCTGCTGCTACAAATCCCAAGTATGATTTACTTGGAGCCAAAACTCGGGAGAGGTATTCCGGATGGAATTGTACACCTACGTACCAAGGATGATCCTTGATCTCAACAATTTCCATTCTCTCACCCTTGTCATCCTTGCCGACGAATTCAAGACCACCATCGTGTAATCGGTCAACATACTCTGGGTTGACTTCATATCTATGACGATGACGTTCGTGGACTTCGGTTTTATCGCCATAAAGCTTACGGAGACGAGACCATTCAGATCCCGATTGAAATTCTGTAGGACGTAACCCGAGACGCATAGTTCCACCAAGATTTACCTTGTCAATCTCTGGCATATAAATAATAACTTTGTCAGTTGCGTTTGCGTTAAGTTCCACTGAATTAGCGGAAGTGATACCACAAACATTGCGAGCAAATTCAATAACGGCAATTTGCATACCCAAACAGATTCCCAAATAAGGCGTCTTGTTGGTACGTGCCCACTTTGCAGCTGCAATCATGCCCTCCGTTCCACGATCACCAAATCCTCCAGGAACGAGAATACCATCTGCAGTGCAGACCTCATGCCACGCCTTGTGAAACTCGGTTGGCTTGGCATCATCCTCGAGGTGCTCAGCTTCAACCCAGATCAATTTAAGCTTCTTTCCACATCGCATCGCTGAGTGTTCGAGTGATTTGATAACACTAAGGTATGAGTCGTGAAGTTTAGTATATTTACCGACAAGAACAATGGAAACGTCATCAAATGAACGTTCTTGTTGGCTTGTGAGGGACTTCCACTCGGCCCATGTTCGCTGTCCCTTTTCAACAGCAGCTTTCGCCATGGAGATTTCGTTGAGATTGAGAATTTTGTTCAATGTTGAGATAAGGCCTTGCTGTTCGAGAAGTAGAGGAACATGGTAAGTGGATTTGACGTTGTGTACACCCACGACTTGTTCGCCTTCAACTTGACAGAACATCGCAATCTTCTCGATGGTACTTTTCTCGAGTGGAACATCGCATCGGCAAGCAATCTAGAATAATTAGTCCCCAAAACTTCAGGAATTTCAATTGAGGAGTTTACCAAATCTGGGACCAACCCAGCTCTACCAACATCTCTGATAGCTTGTTGAGTTGGCTTTGTCTTCTGCTCGCCTTGAATGACAGGCACCAAAGAGACATGAATTTGCAAGAAATTGCCTTTTCCAGCTCTTCTCTTCAATTGTCTCATAGCCTCAATGAATGGAGCACTCTCAATATCTCCAACGGTACCACCCAACTCAATGATGCAAACATCCGGAGTCTCCTTTGTGTCGTCGACAGGAATTCGCGCGACTCTCTCGATCCAGTCTTGAATTGCATCGGTCAAATGTGGCACGACTTGGACAGTCTTTCCGAGATAATCGCCTCTACGTTCACGCTCAATGACATGCTGGTAGACTTTGCCCGTGGTGATGTTGTTTTCGCGAGTAAGGGTGATATTGAGATAGCGCTCGTAGTTTCCAAGATCGAGATCGACTTCTCCTCCGTCATCGAGAACAAAGACCTCTCCATGCCTACACACTCGCCCATTAGCTCAATCCCAGATTTCGTGACTAGACATATTAGACCCACTCGAGAGGATTCATGGTTCCGGCATCGACATTCATGTAAGGATCGATTTTAATGGATGTGACGTTCTTTCGAAGTTAGCCTAAAGATTCTGCCTGATTTTTTGGTTTATCGGGAACATATCTTCAATCCAATTGTCTTAAGTAACAAGCCGGTGGAAGAGGCTGTTGCGCAACCACTTCATCAGTATACTACTCATCTCGTATCTTTCATATCTCTTTGTCGTCATTCCCCAAAATTTGATTACATACCGATAACGCCCTTTCCAATGCCGGAAATGACACCTAAAACCCATGTTAACTCTCATTTTTTCTTGATTCCAAAGCAAAAATTGTGATTCAATCAAAGACATACCTCCAGATACAAGAACGTACTTCATCTTGACAAACTTGACGAAATTTATGGTACCCTTCCTGGCTTATGCCAGAGGGAAGGAGGAAAGGAAAAGGAAAATCTCAATCGAAAGTTTAAAGTTTTTGGTGGTGGGGTCCCAGAGCCTATCGCATGCTAAGCCTATCTTGGACTAGACCATTTTGACGGACTCGAAAGTTATTGGCGGGGTCAATGTTTGTGGCTGAACAATCTCAGCCTTTTCATCTATTTCAGCCTTATGTGGCGTCCAACCTGCTTGGGATTGACATTATTGTTGTATTTTCTTCCATTGGTCAAAGAATTAGAAATTATCTGCACTCATTCACATTTCAGGATACTAGGTAGGCAGTCAAATAACAAATCAGGTAAAACGATAGTTATACCAAGTTTGAAGGAGGTTTGGAGGTCATAATCAATATAATATTGTGGATCATGCGTTCGGAATTGTCTAGATCAACCTACTCACATATCAAAGTAATTTGATAGACAAATGTGTAGAAATCTGATCTATTCCCAAGGAAGCCCCTATTCTCAAGATTGTTATTGATGTGGAGAGTTGCATGAAATATATAGGACTGTTTTCGGTGAACTTGATCTTTTATTATTATTACTATTGTAATATGAGAAGAAGGATTCGAAGCTGCCTAGATCTATTCAGATACATAGGTAGCTAGATGAATAGCTAGAGCTAATTGAAGAATAGGAGACGAAAAAGTAAAGAATAGAAACAAATTTTGATATATCATCTTCAATTGATCTCTGATATTCGATGTTTAACATTTATTTATACTCATTGATATATCTTCCACTGCCACCACAATAACAATTTGTGAAATGCAGAACTTGGGGTGAAGTTTGATCATAATATCAAAGTTTTCACCAAACAGCCAGTACAATTATCAGTACAGCCCAATACCAACGTTGTTGCTCTTGCTCTTGCTCCTCATAAATTCATAAATTCATACTGTTGTCCAAATCTCTTCACCAAAAGAGTAACCATTTTGAGACGCTAACTCCCGCTTTCAACCGATCAACAATGAATCCAATGCAAAAATCAAAGCTCGTAAGTCGCCCTCACTATCAAAGCAGCCATTCACTAGACTTTGGCTGACTCTTTATCATTATGCTCAGCTAGAACTGGCTTCACGTGCGTCCCTCAGCTACATTCCTACCATCTCATCATCGTCATCTTCGTCGTCCCCTTGGCCAACCATGGCAATTGTTTTCGCATTTCCTTTCTTGATCTTCAGAATATTTGGATAGCCCTGGCTGACAAGAGATTTTGCCAGATCAGAGCTCGGTCTCATACCCTCGAAGTCTTTGGCATTGTGTACCTTAAAGATATTACTTAGCAATGGACTCATGATCCCGTTCCTTTGGCCTTTTCCCATTGCAGCTGGGTCGATCAACGTTAATCTGAACTTCAGTTGATAGTCACCCGGGAATCGAACAGACAAATCGGCAAAAGTGAAGAAGAATCGTTCATCGCCATGAGGATCGAGTGCTTTGAACCCGTTACACACCATCGTTCCTACCATCCTCCTCTGATTTCTACGGTCACTGCTTCCTTCGATCTTGTCATCTTCGCAATTCGTGTAGGGATTCCATAGTGTGCAATGCACTATCGGCATGTATTTATTCAAGACTTTCTTTCTCTCTTTCGGATCAACGGCCTGACCTGTATCCTTATCGAATACTTCGAGTGTCAGGATTGGCGGCGGATCTATCATTCGACGGTCCTTGTCTCCATATCCACAAGCTCGTGCTGATATTGGTTGTTGCATGACGACCAGTCTACATTCTGGCTGAGGGAGGAGTGGTGGCGGAGCCCTTGGAGTACAATGAGCCTTCATCCATTGACAATGGATACCAAAATAACATACCTGGGAGGGGCAAACGGACCGTGGTGATGAGCTGCAACAGATCCTTCCCTAGTCGCGAATGCATCTGACATGGGTGTCGGTGGACATGTCGAGTATGGAGATAGCGGGCTTTGGGAATGCTTGAAAGTACGTTCTAGTTCCCGAGGACTGCGTTGTTGCTGATGCAGGTACATTGGTCTGTTCAATGCCACTGGAGACCGTGGTCCTTGTGATGGTGGGCGATATGAGCCGTCGAATGTCTGACCTTCCTCAACTTGTCCCGGTGGTAAGGAGGATAGCAATGAAGATATGGGAGGAAGCCTGGGAGGATTGAAATTTGGCATTTGCGCCCTGTCGTCGCCATTGTCGTGGTAGGGTAGCGGCTCTCGTCCATAGCTGATGCTCCTACCATCAGATGGCTGATGAATTGGTAGTGCGTCGTGATTTGAATGGTACATGTTGCAGGAGATTGTCAAATATATCGTGATATTATAGACGTTCGATTGAGTGTTGTCAGGTAGAGGTATCTGCATAGGCTACTAGTAAGTATTTAACACATTAGAGCTTAACAATTGACGATAGATATGTGGAAGGATTGCTACCTTTAAGTGTCATTAATGTCTCGAGGTTCGAAATGAAATGATGATAGTAATTGCTCAACCAGAGATGTGGTGCTATATATGAGTGGCCGAGGAGGGCGAAGTACAAGATATTTGTTTGATTGCTCGAAATCTGATTGCGAGTGCATGAATGAGGGTTGGAACCAACTTTAATATATGTGTAACTTCAAAGTACAATAATTATAGAAAGGAAAAAAGGGCAGCTCTTCATTGATAGTCGCGGGGAAAGCTGGGGGGAGATATAGAAACTCCAATGGAGGACAACCCTGGAGTGACAGGAAGCATGGTAATGGCTGGAGGCTTCAAGGAAGCTGTGAAAGTCCCAGGAACCGGGTGAGTGATATTGAGAGTGCGACCTGTTGTATGGAGAGCTTTTTGGTTGGTTGAGACTCCTGCTTTGCGGGAAAACGTGCGATATGTTTGGTGGATGTGTCTTGAATTGCGATGAATGACTGGCGGACGACTTCTATTGCAGTATAATTCAGCAAGCCCGGCCTTCCGTGTTTTTGGGCATGCGGATAAAGTGTCAGGCAAGGGGTTGATTCTTTTTTTGGGTTAAACCTAGCCAGCTAGGTAAATGAACTTGGGCTTTCGCGTTCTTTTCTGCTCTTGTCTTCGACAGGGCTTGAGGGGTACAGCTGTGATGTTTGACGGTTCGAAACATCTCCGGGATTGTAACATTTTAGTTGCATTTGGGAGTGGATGTTGAAGGTGCCGCTAAAGTTCTAGTTCCCGTTCTTCGATCCGTGCACTATGCACTATTAGCATTAGAATCGATAATGACATATCTGCACTACTCTATAATACTTTAAAAATCCTTTGAAAATGGCAACTCGATTATATCAGAGGAAGGTGCTTCGGAGAGAAAGAGATATCGACTGTTTATCTCTATTCTAATCGTCATCATACTTACGACTCTTACTCCACGTAAAGGCTCGCCGACTTTCATTGGAGTTTTACATGGATTCTCACGGAACAGAAGTTTTGGGGGCTAGTTCATTACAAGGAAAAGTTGACCGACTAGCCCAATCAATTCTTTCCGAAATACAGCAAAGCTGCAAAGTGTATAGAGTACCTTCAGTACCTAGATACCAACACAATGCCGGTGATGCACTCACAGACAGTGGTGGGTGGCAGTGGTGGGCGGTGGTGTTAAAAAGCTAGGAATTACGATATGATCCATGGCTTAAACCCCCGAGCTGTTCATCCACAATGCATCTAATCATTAACCAATACCCACCTATTGGCTACCATCCGCTACCATTGTTTCTGGTGCTACTCATTTTACTTCTCCCCCTCTTCTCTCATCTCTTTTTACCACCACACCGCCAGTATATCATCACTCTATCTGTTGCGCAAGGTCGTGCAAGAAAGCCATCTATCCAGAGGAACATTGTTCTAGTTGTCCACTCCCTTGATTTACGTACATTGAGAGGATGGCAAGCGTAGATGCTGGTGACATTACTCAAGGCTTAATGGAAAAAGCATCATCTTCACTGTGCATGTACTCTTCCCGCTTCGGAGCTTCAGTGTCACGTTCCACGGAAGAGGGTGACATATACATATTCACTATCAATTGGCCGACTAACAAACAGACTCCGAGAGACATGAGAGGTCTTTCAGGGCATATCCTGTCATTGTTGCTTCTTAGTTATCTCATCTCTTCCCAAAGTTATCGTGGATTTCGATCATTCGTTATAGAGACTTGAGCCAAGGTCATAAACCTACCAAAATGATTCAATACGATGTAGATCTGCTGCACTCGCCGCTCACGCTGCCTCACAGACTCAGTTATTGTAACTTTTGTTGCCTATTACTATGGAGGTATGCATCTATGATGGTGTAATATCTTGATTCCTTTTCTCTCAGCTCATGTTCTACAGAGTCAGTTTAGATTGCTGTAAAAGGAAACTTATGCCGAGGTATTCTATCTTCTAGCAACCCCAGCAACGGATCTTTCCCAAAACTATCGAGCGATCAACGAATTTTAATTTGGTACATAAAGTTATCGAAGCAGGGAATAATCAGGCCATTACTGAACTTAATCAGTAGCATTATTCCTTTTTCGAATAAGAAAAAATGGGTGCGTAGAAGGTCATTGCTAACAACCCAGGTCTGCAGCATCCAGATAATAATCACAACATATATCTACCAAGAAGAATGCTGTCTGGTCACTTTCACATGCAGTGTTCAGCATCCCTGAGGCCTAAATTATACAAGAAATTGAAGAAAATAGAATCTTTATCGGAAGCAGAGCCTGGTCAATTCTGCACCACGTCCCGCACTCACTCAATAAAATTCTCCAGGCACCATCTGGCACATAATTACCTACACTCATAAACTCCAATTTTTCGAAACTTGCAATTTCAGTATCATGATAGAATTCTGGTTAGCTAAGGTACTTGCAGCATTATGGAGATTTGGAGGATTAGCTTTAGTATATGTTACCTTACTCGCGATGAACCGAGATAGTTATTTTTCGGTAAGAGGATCCTGCTTCATCACAAAGATGCTGCCACTACTAAGCTAAACAGAGCTCGCAAAACCATTGCATCTCCAGAAACATGGTTATTGGCCATGCACCCGACTTGGAGGCCCATATTCTTCCTTTCTTGCTGACCACCAAGGTATTTTGTGGATAAGGAAAAATGGTGTTCTCCAGTTTGTCCCTACTCTTTTAGCCTGGTGTCGCAACTGAAACGAACAGGGCCTCCGTGTATTGAAGGGAATACAGAAAATTTTCAACGGATCAGGACATTACAATGACAGCCGTTGAAATACTCTCCGCCCCCATTCCCAAAGAAACCCTCCGGTTATCTAGGATGAAAAACTTCATTTCCTTTCCACAGATCTCGGTATTACAATTTACCAAAATGCCGTAGCCCCGACGGCTCAAAATGAGTTCGTCCGGTAAAAAATTGGGTAACCGTGGTTATTGAAATTCATTGGTCCCTCTCGCCGGGTTGCTGGATTGAATGGCCTTCCTACAGTAATCTCCAAAAAGCTTGATCTGTACGCCGCCGAAGATGAGAACGAATGGCTGGCTGGTTCGTGTGTAACATCGGGACTACCCCGCTCTATTCAATCTTGGTTCCTAAAATCGATCCCCCTATGTACTCTATTGTTCGTTTTCAAAGTTTTTGGAATTCAGCCTGAAGACTACCAGGAGGGAGGGTTGTTGTATACATTTACGAGGCAGATTCGTTATGGTTCGGTTTTCCGGTTTTTGCACATGGTTTCGAGGATTCACAGAAAACACAAAGTTACTTGAGAAACTTCAAACGGGCACAAGCACAAATATAGGGCGATACATTTGTATGCTTGTCACTTCTGGTAATCTTCCAAAGCCTCAAAGATATAGTACCCTATCAATACCTACCAGGCTGTCATTTGTATCCAAGCCTTTATCAATTGGCCAAGATGGTTGATAGTCATACCCAGAAAGCTCCTGGGCTCTGGACTTCAAGTGCGATAAATGGATATGCCGTGAAGATGCATACAGTGCATACCTATCTTGAGTTACTTTGGCTCTGAAGAGCATATCATCTGATCATCACATCTCTAAATTTCGGAAATACTGGGAGATGAACTCGTTTTCAGGTTACCCTCTTTCGCTATCAATGCTTCTATACATGATGTCAGCTGTTAAAAACGAAGGATGTGTGTTTCAACTATCAAGTTAGACCTTAGTATTGGATACTTATAGTTCCACTTATGCTCTCACGGCTGACCTAGCGGTCCATCTGATCTACAAGCACAGCGTGGGATGAAAGATGGTAAAGTTGACAACGATGAATCTGTAACGCACGACATACAATATGAATCTCGTGTCACTTGTAAGAAGAAACAAGTTTGGGAATCCCTGCCATGAAGGCTCAATGCAGAATGCGGTGTACCTTCAACCCTCAGACGGAGAAGCCCTGTGGAAACGGTAAACACGTTGACGGACGATACTCTGCATTCGACTCGGGGATTTTCCATTGAGTCTTCTGTCGCCAGCAAAGCAGGTTCTGGATAATCGCACTCCATGAGCTTCGCCTTATTCTCGTGCATGATTAAACAATCCAATTTATCTGCTATACGAATTCTCCACTCACCGAATACCCACCTGGTACAGAACACATATCACTGCACAAACAAGAGCACGAATCTTCTGCAATTTGTTTCCAGTCCCTCGCAGCAGAAAAAACTCTTCTCACCACGCCATTCCTCATCTAGCACATACCTGTCAAAAGAACTGTCACTTCCTCATACTCTTTTGTCGAAACTTCCAAAGACGAAAATCACTGCTTACACTAGACAGAATATACATTACACATGTCAGGTCTAAAAGCGCCAATTCATAGGAATGGTGTACTGTGCGCGTGCGGGACGATATAACCTCCGGACGGAGTGAGAGTGTCTTATGGAGTTATGGAGCACAACTAGGAGAGTAACATCCGAGGTTTATAAATGGATATAAAAACATAAAAGCGGATGGGAACTGATACCGCGTAACATAAATCGGGGATTTGCACAATATAAATCTGACCAGCACACAAGAAAAACAAAAACAAAAGTGATGTCAATTAACCATTAAACAGCTACCAGGTTTCAATTTCATAATCCCTATCTATTTGATCCTAGTGCAGGATACCTACCAAACTTCATGAGACCAAAGAATCTCTTTCCGGAACCCCGCATGTCATCCCGTGCCATGACTAACTTACCCATGCAAACTTGGTTTCACAATAGATTCTTGTACTTGTGCTGCCATACGCATTCCATGGTCCAGGGGCGTGGAATGGCCGAAGTCGGCTGAACGTTTTAGGATCGCCATGCATTGGTTTTAATCTGTAAGACTCACTTGCGATGGTTTCTTGTCATTGAGGGGTCTTGTTCTCTGGGCTGGGGTATCACACTGGCTGAGTGTGGTCGATGTATATGTACTTGTCTTTACAACGTACTGTTCGTCTGCATGAGATAGCGTTTTACTGTTCGATTGGATAATTTATAGGATATTTGCGAAGGCTCAAGGGAGTTGAGTACTGGATTTTGGAATTTATGAATGAGTACCATATCCTACTGTCGCTTACGTATTGATGATCTTTGGACGTCGAATAGTCGAATTTATGCTTTTCCTTGAAGCCTCCAAGTAGTAGTATCTATCAGTTCATATTCAGGACTCGGGATAGTCAGATCGAATAATTGATTGTGTTAGGAATGTGCATTTGGTGAGAAATTTACGTACATTTTAGTACCGGGATGGCTCACACTTGATGTGTGAACTGCCTGGCCGTTCAAAGCACTTGTTATATTACATAACACTCAGAATTTGTAAGCTATTAAATATGTATTGTGCTCCGGACTAACGGAAAAGTTGATTTCGATTATCATAACAAGCATACATCCTCGACCGTTCTGATTCCACTACTGACTTCTTCCTGAATTTCGCCACTCATATATCCATGGAGGTAACACTCTCCAATCACTTGATAGCCTTCATTATCCTCCCACTTTCTCAAAATTAACGGGATACTACATCCAAGCAGAATCCAAACTTGGTCGCTTTTCCGTGCTCGACACGGAACCATACCGATGAGTCCTTGGTTGGTGGTCATAAGTCTTCGCGCCATCCATTTGGTGGTATCTCTGAACCGAGAAATGAATGCTTGTTCGTTGGTTGAGATATCCATGAAATCATATGCAATGGAGAACTCAGACTTGGGAAGTAGTGTCGCTTTGCATATCTGCTCGAGTGAGTGGGAACCGATTCGGAGTGTCCGATTGCGTTCAAACCAATCGAGAAACAGAGGGTGTACATCACCTGGTCTTGTCATTGCTGCAAAACAAAATGCTTGGAATTCTAGGTACGAAAATTCTTTGGCTGGTATGACCTGACTAAGATATCGGTCTTGCCGGTTCAGCATCAAGCAGCGAAAAATGTGATCCATGTATCTAGATGCCTGTTCAGGGTCCAATTCAGCTTGAGTTAGTAACTTGACGTTGCTTTGAGAAGCCTCAGGTGTTCCATGTATGCTTGTTGGCTCGATGCTCTGGTATACCTCGGCGACTTTGTCGTTCGTCTTGTCTTCGTCTGTGTAGACTACCTTGAGGCCGCCAATACCGTCGACAAGATCTACGAAGACTCCTTGGCAGGTCAGTATCCGGAGATCAGTGGAGAAATTGTATTTTAGAGGGACATTGCTTTTCCCAGCCATAAAAACATCGTAATTGTTGCTCTCAGGATACAAGGTAACTATAGGGCGAAAGTTTCCGACGTGTTTTGCACCACTTTGAGCAGCCATTGCAGGAACCATCCATGGCTGCACATCAGCTCTCCAATCTGGTACCCAAGAGGGGAGTATTGGCTGGCCATGCAAGTGTTCTAAACAATGGAACCGATCTGCGAAGCAGAGAATATCCAAACTCTTGTGTCTATCAACAAAACTTTTGACCAAATCCGAGTAAACCTTTTCAAAGCTATCTTGATATCTCGGCGGATCAGCCAAAAATCCATCCGCAGCCAAGCCGAGGACAGAATAAACTCTATCCCTGGGATCAGAAGCTTTGTAATTTGAAATGTATCCCATCAAGCCTATCAATTTAATCGGAGCACCTTTTTGACACCATTGGAATATACGACGACGTATCCATGGAGCTTCAAACGCTTTGTGGGCCAGCAATGTCTCATCAATTCTCCTGCATAAGCTTATTGCAATCATTGCTGTAGCCAGTTTCCGTCTATCTAAGGTCTCGTATCCGCACTGAAACACGAATGTTCGTGGGACAAGATACTCTTGAAGTGTCCAAACTCGCGTCCACCAAGGCCTTGATAACAACTTTTCTAATGCAGCCCATTTGCTCCTATCACTTAATTCATTCCCTAGCTCTTCCTCTTTCGCTCTTCTCTCTCCACCTAATCTTCTTTGGTGAACCAAATCTAATCTTTGCTTGTGGTTTGCTAACATCTTCATAAACTGGATTGCTTCCTCCCCCCCATCGTCTCCCAGACCGAGCCAGCCAATAGTCCTCTCTGATTTCTCGTAGATCCTTCTCATCATAGCGACCTGAATATTGCGCTCCGCTTCTGCAATCGATCCTACATTTTGATCAATGCAAATCGAATCAATCCACCACCACCATTGCTTCAATTTTTTGTCACCGCAGACGATTTCTAAGAATGGGTGAAGACAGCTCAATACAGGAAATGGACGCCCGTTGATAAAGATGTTATGAGAAAACACTTCAGGACCCCAAACGTAAGACAGAGTTCTAAAGACAGGACGTTCCGGATCATCAAGAGAAAAACTTTCTAACCAGCCGATGATCGAACCTTGTTCGTTACGCTGGAGACGGAGAAGACGAATTGAGGGTTTAGAGGTGTCGAGGGGTGTGTAAGAATATTTTGGGAGGACTTCCATTACCGTCATTTATGAAACATACAAGATTCAAAACCTTTGATGCGCAATAACATGACGAATAGGAGTTATTGTCCGAACAGCTGAGCAATTGAAGCATACCCCGGCTTGAATATGGCCAGGTCAGCTGTCCATTATGAATTGCCTACACCGCCTTTGTTTTGCCATCATAAAATGGGATTGAGGTTTTAACTTAATGAGTCTGGAAAAATCCTGATCGCTCATCAATCCGATTTCATGTCATTGTATTCTCGATCAAATCTACATTTCAAAGGCCAAGAAGAATTGTTGCAGGAGGCTAAAAACCGAGCGCCGCTACGACATATTCGCTACATCCAATTAATCACGAGACCGTACACTAGTAGTTCCATATCACAACCCACGATTAAATCCATCATCCCACCAATCGATTCCACAATCTCTTGAAGTTTGTCAAATTTTTCTTCAAAGGGCCCAGCTCCCAAGTGCAATCACTACCGTCATCAAAAGAATCGTATTGATTATACCTCTTCGTACAATTGTACCCATCGACTCAATCTTGTCCATCCCAGTACAGAAGAGGTCAACCTGAATGCTTGGATTGCCACTGAGAAATACATCATTGAGGCATCGCATAATCGCATCGTCGCCATTTGGTGGAGGAAAATGACAATACTGGATTACGCAGTTATATTGGTCATTGAGCGGATAATCAATGAGGTCGGAAGTACCGCAACATGCTTTTATCGCGGAAATTGACACATTACCAAAGTCGGTACTATTTGGATCAGTCCAAACAGAAGGCCAATAACAAGCAGATTGGTTGCCTAGAGTGCTGGATATACCATGGCTGTCGTTGATGCAATAGCTGTCGTTCGACATTGTGAAAGCTGGTGAAAACTGACGATAATCACCACTCCAAGGTGAAGTTGAAAGCACCAAGTAATCAGCAACGAAGCTAGAGGTAGAGCTTTGAAGGAAGGTAGTTGTGGTTTAGGTCGAATGTTGACTAGCAAGTGCCCTAGATCAGGACGATATCGTATTGTGATTCTATGGATGTCAACAGAAAACGAATTAAGGTCATGATATGCATGGTCGAGGAGAGTCAGACTTCAATTAGCACAAAGACCTTCGTTGTGTGCCACCAACATAAGGAACCATACGATGTTGTCAATGCTACCATTTCGAAGTTATTACTAGGAGTATGGGGCACATGCGGCGCAGATGCCTTCTGCGCACTGCCACCATCTTATTCGGCAAATCAGCATCCACAGTTCCAAGATCTATAGAAAAAAAGCATTTGTAAGAATATTTACCGAGTCATTTCCCCATGCTTTTCACGATCAGTTTTGGAAAACATATACATTAATGGTCACCAGCTGCATCAAATGTTTGTCCAGCTTCCAGTCTTGGTACCTTGTGACAGCATTTTACAGCCAATAGTCATCGATCATGAACGACCCAGATAGCAAACAGCAATTTCATAGCCTTACAGGCATTTTATTTCCTTCCCTGGTATTCTTGGCATGTGTAAAATTAGAACTTGGTGTCGCAACTCATAGGCTCAAGGAAAAGTTCGACTTCATAGAAAGGTGTTTTGGAATCGAATAACATCTTGGCAAGTCAAGGTTCGAAATTATGTCGTAGGATTAGAGTGGCAATATTCTTTCTGAAACTGCTATTCACCCCTTTCCATCGCAATGTTGGCGCCTGTAAAGGCTGACTTTCGGTATCTCCTTGCTGTACTGGCGAACACAACCGAGACGTACCCTCAATGCTAAGGATGAGTCTATTATTCAGTCTTATATGAAGGAATTGTGATGAATATGTTGGTGTGGATGAAAGTTGCTTCTGACCTCGTATCTGATGTCTGTCGTAGACAGCAAGTCCATTAAAGGAGTGGTACACCGGTCCAAACCTATCATTTCACAACTCAGTCATTCATTTCCTTCGATTCTTTCCAAATAAGTTTTGATTCCAGATCACATTCCTTATATACTTATTATCAACAATCATAATATGCTTCTCCAACGCCTCTTTCTCCTTGGCTTGATCGCAGGCACATTGGCAATTCCCGCTCATCCTGTTCTTTTTGATCGAGACAATGGTATCTGCAGTGCAGAAAATATGAAGGTAGACATCAGCGACTATAACTGCCCCAAAAAGAATACGCTCGACAGCAAAGGTTACTGCTCCAAGCCAATTCCAAGTGTACCTGGCAAGGAGGGGTGCTCAGCGTACTGTGAAATACGCTTGACTTTGAAGTATGGGCAAGAAATGCCTATGTCAGGAGGGTGAGTACAATAAAAGTCCTAGTTCAAACAACCCAGATTTACTTGGCATAGTCTTCCAAGACTTTGTGCTCTGATCTGCGGTCCGAATTAATTGGCATTCTTTCGTTATCGAGATTAATGTTTCCATCCGTTTGGTGGAAAACATTCGCTAACATCTCCAAATTAAAGGTCATGTGGAAGTGGAACCGAGTGTTCCATTAGCAGCACCCAATCTATCAGCTACGTCAACACGTTCTCAATAAATGCAGGCATAGGCGGAGCGGTAGCTAAAGTATTAGAGTCAGCCTTCGACATCGGAGCAACCTATACTTTCTCAAAGACCCTCACCTACTCGGATATGGCGGGATCTAAGATAACCTTGAAAGAGAATGAGTGTGGATACTGGACTTTTATTCCTTACGTACTAGAGTATGCTGCACTCCTCAAACACCCGTAAGATACCAAATGTCACTAGAGACAAACTAATAATTGACAATTAGATCCTGCGGTACCTTGACAGAAACAGCAGAGAAATCAGCACCCGCTATTAACATCAGTCGTTCTTGAGGAAGTATTGATTCGTGCTTTTAAGCTCACTAGAAGATTGTGGGGAAACGGTAGGTGCGCGCAGCCACACTTTTCGCAGCCACAGATACAATTTCCAAGGTTCACCTGCACCTCTAGCCACACCACTAACCGCGATTACATAGCGCGTTGTAACCACTACAATATCGTGAATGCCTAAGTTTCTAGTCGAGAGGTCTCAGTGTAGTATAAAAGAAGGCTTCCTATACATATAAGAGAACGGCGATGTCTCTATAGCGATTTCCGCGATTGAATCCAATTACATGTATTACAATAGCTACGGCAGCCCCTACGCGCACTAGTTACTGCGTCTCTGGCAGACTTGGACAAACGTAGACCACGATTTATATAACCAAAACCAAATCCACCATTTTTTTCGCTTCGTGAAAACAGTGTCTTGCTTACATTCGTCTCCACTCTCACTTCATTTCTCCACTTCTATCATCCTTATCGATCATTGCAATATTATTCACATCATACGAAGGCTGCATTCTTAAGTATTTGCTGTTTGGGAACAACCCTAATACAGCTGTACAGTATTGGTGGTTAGGTTCCTCAGTATTTACTGTTTGGGAACAACCCTAATAACTGTACAGTATTGGTGGTTAGGTTCCTCAGTATCTGCTGTTTGAACTATCCTGATTCCTACTTTCTTTCTCAATTCGTGGAAACAGTATCTTGTTTATATTCATCTCCATTCCTACTTTATTTCTTCACTCTATGATCACATTGAATAAAGGTTGTGTTCTTCAATATCTGCCGTTTGGGAACAACCCTGATACAGCTATATAGTATTGGTGGTTAGGTTCCTCAGTAAATATTGTTTGAATAATTCCGGCTCGATTCATACCAAAGAGTCAAGGCTGCTCCATTAGCCTGGGTGGGTGGGATACACATCGAGTGTGGGATCATTTATCTCCAAGAAAATTTTCCCTTATCATGTTCATCACTGATCACAATTATAGTACACGGTATGGCGATTCCGATCGAAAAGCTTGGGCTGGAGAATCTCCTTCAAGAGAGAGTATATATAAAATGGGTTGATGAGGGCCATCCTCATACGTTAGGTTCTTGCTTAGCCGACAATAAAGAGAATACCAATTTTCTTATGAAAGTGGTCTGCGATTCAGAAAAACGTATTCATGTTTATTTCTCCCTTAAGGTGACTCACAAGCATACTGGAAAAAATCGTTCAATGGAGATGTTATTGGTTGTCCCGCCGCACGGTAACTTTGAATGTTACTCAAAATCTTTTCCAATATCGGGGCTCGATGATTTGTCCTCCCATGATGCATCTGCCCTCCATGAAGCCGGTATAAGTAATTTGGAGCATATCATTGTCCTATCATTCGATCTACAGTTTACAGGATTTGTTGTTAGAAAGGAGAGGGAATCTACGACTATTTTACCTTCCAACTCTACCTCGAGTACATTGATGCAGAAACTCAGATCTTTGTCTGTTACGAAAAGCTTCAAGGTTTATATCAGACCTTCCGATTACGCGCGTGCAAGTTTGAAAACGGTTAACGAGCGCTTGCGTGATAATGGCTCATGGATCTGCGAACCTGATATGCGGAAGATATACTCTCAAGAAGGTATCATGCTAGTCGACTGGGCCCAAATCAAATATCGAGAATTCAAAAGCAAACCACTGCCACCGCCACCGCCACCACAATCGCAACCGCAACCACCACCATACACCGAACATGACGCACAAAGGTCGACTGAGGTGCAGGTTCCTCGGTCGCCACCAGTCGCAGATGTATATTTAAACAAAGACATTGTGCCGGCAACGCCGAGCCTTCTACCGGTGTGCCATGGAATTTTCTCGCCCGACTGTGAAGAGCCGTTAGATGTTACAGACGACTTGAATCTTGACGATATTCGCAAAGATTCAGGACATGTCGAACCATGTCTTGAGATGGACTCGGATGAGGAATACCTTGCCGCGTTGCATGCTCAACAATGTAGTCAACAAGTCAGACAAGACACAAACTCGGAGGCTCTTCGGTTAGAATTTAAACAGTGGTTAAAGGCAGCGATGTCAATAAATGAAAATGTGTACGGACACAGCGGACTAACCAAAAAGTTGTTCGCTCTTGGTGACAGTGTCCATGCGTCCAATATTGGAATGTTTGACGCTATGAGACCTTGGTGTTCTGCACTGTTCTTATGCGACCCCATAGATTCAAGCAGGCTAACAGATGAATGGTTTGTCTCGGATATGGCTGGGCTCATTAAATGGGTTAACACATTTCACCGTGGCGCTGAGATGTCTATACTAATGGACGATTTTATAAAGCTTGGAAATGCTGCTCGCGTGCAAGACAAGAGTGAGTACAAGCGTTACAAGGCTGACTTTCTGCTTCGCATATGGATCGAATTTGACTGCTCAAGTATTAGTATCAACGGGGAGAGCAGAAAGGTCTTGTCCCGAAAAAGGAATGTCTTGGAGACTTGTAGTGACATTACTAAACGAGCTAAAATAACTACATAAATATCAATTATATATTCTTTGATTCAAATTGTGGATAAGAGACAAAGGAGGTTTGGGTGGTTTTACATTATATTAATGATTTCTTATATATACACAAGAAAGAGTTTTGTACAATGATCTCAACAGGTAGCCACGGCAAAATGGCATCTGATTTAATGATATCACTACTACTACTTGCCCCATTGGAAGTCCGTTAGATATTTTTTCTTTTGTATCAAGGGCCCTTGGGCAAGCATATACAAGCACTTTGAAAGTGTGCCTTCTTTACAAACTACTAGAGTATCTAGACCAAAGACCCTAAAGCGAACAGGCGGTAGCATAACAATGAGACTTGCTACTAAGTATACTGGTTCAAATCTCTACGACAAAACCTGGGTAGATGCAGTTAGTCGGCAAGCTTTTCTGCACGCGTATCTTAACGGCTGGTAGAGCTCGGCATATCTGTTGGGTCCGGTGTGCTCTTGACGTCTCTTGAAAATCTGCGGGAAGGAATGGCTTTCAAGTCAGCTCATTAAAATTATGAGAAGTTTAGCGCTGGACCCATCTGCCTGCTGCTGGAGCTCGGTAAATCGTCGAGATCCAGCGACGTACTCCAGCAGATACTGCCTAATCGGGGAGCTGTCGTTTGCTGTATCCTAGAGCAGAACGTCGCCGGTCTCCTTCTCTCGGGCTTTGGGCAAGGCCATTGGTTTAGAGGCGGACATATAGAATGAGAAGTGCTTATAATATCGACAGCTTGTTCGTGTGTTGGTGCCCTACATAGGAACTACTCAGAAGGCTTGTAGTTACTGTCGAGCTCAGATCTTAGAGATCCAGCGGGTGAGGTCGAAGTCATGAACGATAACAATGATGATTGCGAAAATAAACTGGAGTGTGCGGACGGTGGCTCTGACGTAGAGGCTTAAGGAGCCCTTCGTTTCCAAGTGTTGATTCTTCATTGTCTTTCTCGCGCTCGCTTTATTAATCTCTGATTGATATTGTTAGCCGTTGCTACATTTTCGGGGAGTTCACGCTGTGGATGGATGCATAGTTTTCAACACTTTGTAGTCGATATTCAGGGGCCTCAACCACAGTTATAAGCTGGTCCTGATTGGAACGAGACATCCATAAAAACTTACATATGAGATGTTGTTTTGATTTCTCAAATTTTCTATTTACTGCACAACTAATGATAACCTTGGAATGCAGGTCATGAGTAACGATAAGAGCCAATGGCGAAGGCACAAAATATGTCACTTAATATGGCTGTGACTGATGATCATCGACACAACTACACGAGAAAAGCAGACATCGTCATAGTGTGAGTCCAGGTATGTATGTGCTTTCGCTCAACTTAGAAACTAGGGAAGGATCCTTGAAACTAGTTTGCGCATTTCGTATAAGTAGTCCTCAATAGGATAGGGGTAACGTGCCCTGCCAAGCCTTTCAAAACGACGAGATGTGGCTTGGTCGGGCTCTGCAGACTTTCGGTAAGGATCCAGCATATCAGACTATCTTATTGGGACCAGCTGGAACTATTCCGAGGAATATGACGATCTGCCGTATGATTGCCGGCGCTACACTTTAAGATGTTCAGCTGTACGCTTCCACGTACTCATACTTGCTTGGCCAATCGAGATTAGCGTGCCTGAGGTAAACATTCGACTTGGAATCTTGGCTTTGGCATCCAAGCACTGACTACCTAATGATGACTGGTTTTTGGACTGATCGATCTTCGTCCGAAAAAATTTGATGAATCCGTCGTATGTTTGTGCATTGACTTTGTCTCTACTTTCGCAGCCGGTAGGAATGAAATCACTAGGTTGTAGAATCGCTCATTGGAAGTTTTTCTCATTCAACAATGGGGAATGGAGACTGATAGGATATATAAAGAATGCTGTCTTCTTGGATTCCATTTTGGTCTTCTCATCACAAACATCACCTCTCTCTACAATGCCATCCATTTGTAGCCTCCTCTTCTACGCAACTGTTCTCTCGGGCGCCTAGGCATCCAATTCAACATGAAAAACATCCCCTCTGGACCTCAATTGGCCGTCTATTGAAGATTGGCAAGCACTCAACACTTCCATAGGAGGAGCACTAATCAAGACATCTCCAGTTGCTTCTTCCTGCTATCCAGGGAACCCGTTCAACTCGACTACGAGCTGTGAGCTTACCACAGCAAACTGGACCTTGTCAGAATTCCATGCTGCACTACCAGAATCGATAGGTTCCCCTATGTACGCCAATAACACATGTCTGCCTCCAGGAGCAATTGGGTATACACAGCAGAAAGGTTGTAGCGTTGGTGGCTTACCGGAGTACATTGTCAATGCGACATCCGAAAAGCAAGTGTCAACAGCATTGGCGTGGGCTTCTCAGCGTAACATCAGGGTTGTTGTCAAGGGTACGGGTCATGACCTGAATGGAAGGTAAGCATCCTCGATGGCGTTACGAATAGCTCGACACTAACCGTGCCAAAGATCAAGTGGTACCTACGCCTTGTCAATCTGGACCCACAACTTCAATGGCATTAATTTTGACTCCGCATGGCCTTCCCCAGGGACCAACACTACCGCTGACGTCGTAATTGCTGGTAGCGGCAACAACTGGGTTCGCATCTACACCGCCGCGGAAGATGCCGGAAGACTTGTCGTAGGTGGAGGTGCATCTACTGTAGGACTCGGCGGCTACATTCAAGGAGGAGGCCACAGCCCCATGTCCAGTCACTATGGCTTGGCAGCAGATCAGATCCTTCAAGTTCGCATCGTTAGCACGAACGGCTCCATCTACACTGCCAATGCTCAGTAGAACCAAGATCTCCTCTGGGAAATCCGTGGTGGCGGCGCAGGCCAGTATGGAATCGTGACCGAATATGTGCTGAAGGCTCACCCCGCTCCAACCAGTGCTGTGCTTGGGAAGCTGACGCTCTTTGCAAATGGCACAGACAAGTCCAGCATCAAGGTGGCCTGGGATGCACTTGCCGTCGAGGTTGCTGGAACTCCAGATCTCATGGACGCTGGTTTGGCTGGACAAATGACTGTGATGTACGGGTCGCAATCAGGCGGTATTCTCAGTGCAACGCACCAACTATTCGGCTACAATATGACTGCAGCTACCATGTCGTCTCTTGTCGCTCCCTTAGTCGACAGAATCCGTGCGCAAGGTTACAAAACCGACGGAAGCATAGCAATCGACTTATCGACTCCTACAGAGTTCGCAAATTTCACTTCACTTTTCCATGCTATAAACCCAGAGGGCACGACTGGCAGCGCCGGGACCGTGTCCATGATGCCCAGTCGTTTGCTAGACCGGGAACAGTTAACTGACATCTCACAAGACCAGCTCGTCGGATATCTGCAACGTGCCCTCAAGAGCCAGACGGGGAGCGGTGGGTTCATGATTTTTGGCATGCAAGGAGGAAAAGGTCCAGCTAGTGTACCGGCAGAGATGCGAGGCGCACTACATTCTTCATGGCGCACGGCGTACCTTCATGCTATTACAATGGGTGCTTCCGTTGACACCACCGTGGACCCGCAAACTAGCCTGACCTCAGCTGCGAAGTGGGTGAATGAGAACGAGGAGACGAAGTGGCATGATTGGGCCCCAGAGATGGGCTCGTATATGAATGAGGCTAACCCGTTCAATCCTGACTTCAAGAAAGACTACTATGGGAGCAGCTACGATAGACTGGCGGCAATCAAGAAGCAATATGATCCGACTGAGAGTTTGTTTGTACTCACTGGAGTTGGAAGTGATGCGTGGGATTATAACTTGAATACGGGGAAGCTGTGCAAAATACACTGAACGTGATTCAGTCGGGGAATGTCTTGACTGGAAACGAGGTACATTCTGTAGATAGCCTGAGAATAAGTCGAGAGCACAATATCATCTTTATACGTCTGGTTTTACAACAATTTACCTTTGCTCTAACGTTCCCAATACAATCTCTAATGCTATAGGACTTCTAAACCTAAGCGAGATACATTAGTGACTAGAGGTTTGGATCGAGATAAGGTGCACGATCACCACCAGTATCCAAGTCCCCACCCTCTGCAAATCTAAGACCCCAATCTCCTCTCCTTATAGGATTTCTTCTACTTCCAAAATACCACCCAAGCCAGTAACTCGAAGCTTCTTAGTCCGTGAGGTGAATTGCATTTAGGCTGCATGAATACCATCGTATTCGGTTCATAAGGAGGCGGTTATGCTTGAGAATGGGAATCAACAAACACCCAGACACTTGTCTGATATGAAACACTGCTGGCTTGGAATTTGTAAATTTCTTAATCCCTGAATGTTCTTCTAATCCCCCTCCCCCCCGAAGGAATTAAAAAGCATAAACGAAGTCTCAGTGATTTATGTAAAAGTTCGTGGTGAGCACTACACCGTGAAAAGCTATCACGACATTTCATGTGGCGGCTTCTTAGAGCATTCTTCAATGGACAACCGGCAGTATCTTCAATACGAGCTTTATCAATGAAAATAGAGTGAAGTGGTTCAATCCAGTCTCATCCTCAACCCAACCGAATACATTGATATCACTTTGGAATCTGGATGGCTTGACGTTTTAAAATCATGACCATTATCAAGAAAAGTCTGAAGAGCTCATCTTCGAGCATCTTCCAATCTTGCCACAGATTCAGTAACTTCATATTGAGCCGGGATTTGGTGTCTCACCTGCACTCCACATCCCATGGTGGTCAAAAACCGGACCATGTGTAATTTTTGAATTTTTTCCAGGTATCACTTCATCCACATCCCAGTATACTTGTCCGTCTACAAGTTTACTGGGCTGTTTCGATGAAGGGTTCTTTAGACGGCAAATTTGTTGACAAGACGTTCCGCCATTTTGTAAGGACCTGCCTTTGTCTCTTCGCGAAAAAGTATCTCAGACGAAGCTGGGCAATGCATAAATCCTTGTATTGTACGTCAGTTTAGTTGCATTTGCAATCGCAGCTCGTGAATATAGAGATGCTGTCGAACTTTGGTGACCTAGGTCAACCATCTAGTGATGTCCTACCGACGCTCATCAAGGCTGTGACGGGGAAGAGTCACTTTTCGCCAGCTTATGCGACGCATCAAGTTTTTGGTCTGTAGTGAAGATTGACGATTCGAGAATCAAGTCGACGAAACAGCATCCATTTCCTGGCACTTACGATAGCTGAAGGCTGGGCTAGGATGGATAATGGTGCGCATCTCACCACGTGCTCACATAGTTCGTTTTGCCATTCTGCCAGCATGCATTCATTACATAATGTTCGCGGGTCAAGATGGTAAGAGGAACCTTGTAGATTCCCCGCAAAATCTTCATCAGAATTTTCATCAAGTAAAAACTAAATTATGTCGATTTTTCGCCGACTAAGGTCGATTGAGGTAGCTCACTAAATATGGCCTATATGTTAACACTAACTGGCAGAGCGTTTTCATTTACGCATTGACATTAGCCTTCATGTTCTTCCTGTTACTTGAACTATCGGATATTTATAAGAAATCGAAAAAAAATAATGTGTTTAATAAGCTCAAAATGATGAATTTTTATTATAAGCAAACTACTAAATACTAAATTCCAAATAAAAATCTATTTTTAGTACATTGTTCAAATGCGCCTTATCGGCCTCGGTATCAAAAAGATCGATAACTTGGCTTGTTGAACAGAGGAAATAAAATGAAGAATCAAATCTACACAGAAACAGACGAGTATCATAACATATGTTGATATTTGGTAGGGAATGAATCGTTTTGACAATGCCCCGGATTATGGAGAACGCTATTTTTCGGTACTTCTAGCTTTCTCCGCATCTTGACTCTTGGCTCTTAACTCTAGACACCAATGAACGTCTTCTACCAAAAAGTTTCCGTCGAAAAAAGACTAGTACAATATACTCGTACACCTTTAGCGTACTTTTGTTACTGCGAGACTGGGGATTGGTCTACTTCTCCTTCAATCATGCCGACTAATGTTTGATTGAGCTTACGTTGTTCACCTGGGATCAAATCATGTTTACAGACGAACAATGCAAGCCTATGAGAGGGTGAATGAGTGTCTTTCTCCCATGGCATTAAACAGCATAGACAGCATTAGCAAGATATCTGCTTTTTTTCGTCGTTTGGTCATATCTAGTAAGCTGTGTGCGCCTTGTCTACGGTCAGGCTGTTCGCCTTGCAGATTATCATTTTGTGCAACCCAAGATTCTAGCCCCCACGAAGTTTCTGCCCTTCCAGAATCTGAGTCTCATTGATGTCAGACCACCTAGCCAGTATTATTGAAGGCTTGCGAAGGATAAAATTCAATGACTTAACCTTCATTTCCAACGATTGCAGCTTGATCTCTTCAACACAACTAAGAATGCCTTCGGACGGTAACCAGATTGATGGTTGGAACTGCAAACATTATCCTGATTTAAAAGCAAATCCTGATATTGGAGGTATCGGGGCACGGTTCATTTGATTTCCCGATCACAGTCACTTCATCCAGAAAACTCGTTAACGACCATCACAGACAATATCCTCGTTTGTTGTTTCGGCATATCTCACCCTGATCTGCTGTATTAGCAAAGCTAGGATTGATTACCTCCGTTCTCCAGACAAAACGACACCAACGCTAGATATTTGGTCATTTGCTCTTGGAAGATTGATCCTATCTTTCAGTGATCAGCAAGTTGTAGTAGGAATAGCAGTTCTTTTAGCTGGCCTTTCGCAATTGTCATCAGGTCTTGACAGTTATCACTGGATAACAGTATTGAATCTTGCCTGGTTTTCTGGATTTGTACACATATTGACTCTCACGGGTAACTCTTTGATCTTTAAGCCTATCTATTTATCCACTGACACTCAAAGCCATGAGAGTAGAAAATCGTTCTAAAAACGAAATCCGAAACATTCGTCTATGTGCTATGGGAATACTGGCCATCATACTACTATGCATGATGTATACTGTTGGATTGGCCACTAGCAGAGCAACTGTAACCTTCCCCGAGCAACCCGGGGTTACAAGCGAGCTGATAACAACTCCTCCGTCGAATCTCCCAGCATGGTGCATGTTTCAACCAGGAACTACATGGAAGATTCACGGAAACTCAGTCTCTAAGCTGGTTTACAATTGGCTTTACGTTGCGCTGGCTCTTCTCATTCTTATTTATAGTTATGTAACACGAGCATTACTTTTATACTTAGATAATCTAGGGCAAGTGATATTTCCAGTGGTCAAACTTCTACGCCTCGATAAATTAGCTGACTTTGGTAAACGTCACGGATTTCCAGAGATGAAATCCATCGAACGTAGATTGGAAGGCATGGGTAGATCTTGGGTGAGCTATAGAATACTTCGATCGCTCTATACACTCTTCCTTGCATTGAAACAGTCGTTTAGTTCGACGTTATGGGAGGTACGGAATACTTAGAAACCCTCTGTACATTATGCTAACAGTCACAGCTCGGATGGTTGTTCTTTGCTCTCGCTTGGGGCACCGTTCGTATTTTTACCGTCCGTAAACGCAGTGGTCTTCAACCGTCGAACGAGGAGGATATTTGGGGATTCGGCCAAGTTCTTGCCTTACTACTTTTGGTCCTACTGTTCTTGAACTTATATGGCAAGTATATGTGCTTTCAAACAATACTTAACAAGGACAAGAGCTGATCCTTCTTGAAGAAGCATTGAATACTCATCCAAAAGCGGATTCATTAAAGAAAAACTCTTTAACAGGAGCACAAATTGACCTCGTTATCCCCAGTAGTCATGACAGCCTACCGATGACAATCGTCCTTCTATCTCAGACCGACTCGACAATTTCAAATATCTCACAGGAACCTCGGAAATTGCAAGTACAGATAAACATCATCAGCGAAGTTTGGTTCAACAAATTAATCATCACTGTTTACGGTATGTGCATCTCACTAGGATTTCTTGCAATATGGGTGGTTCCTGCTTCATCTTCCATCAATTTGATGGCAGGACGAAACGGAAATGGGAGCTTCTACATGCGAGTATTCGCAGAATGGATTCTTTTTGATTGCGCTATACTTTGGCTGGCTACCTTGATATTCATTGATCATGATATCCAAAGGTTCTGGGGTAGGGTTCGACTAGGGAGGATGCTGGCTAAGAGATCTTGTGTTTCATGGAGCCTCATCATCCTTGCCATGCTTGCAGTGTCAAGTTATTTTATTTTCCAGCGATTGGATCAACCCTTAGCGTTTTAGGACTCCCCTCCCCGTCTCTCCTGGATTATATTAGAGAAGAGAGGTTTCCATTCTGGAGCAGAGCTGAAACAGGCTTCTTGAAAGGGAGGAGAGAGGACAGGAGAAAGGAAAAATAGACAAGATTTCTCGATTTCTCCTACCCCTTAGGAGACGAGGGGCGGAGAAAAAGAGGGCATTTCAAATCGCTATTAACCCAATTCTTCCGATGAAATAATGAATTGGGCTTCCGGATGATATGAACCGTTTTGTGGTTGCAAAGACTTCCTACACGTGGTTTCATTGGTGGTTTTGGGTTTCTAGACCTGGCACGGAATGGCAATGCAGCTCCATCTTGTCGACGGATCTACAGTCATTAGGGCTTGATAGTTGGAAATCCGAGTTCACCTACAGAAGAATTACGAAGATAGTTGCATGATGATTCCAAGGTGGAGGTTCTGAAGAGACAAGTAAGGCACAATTTTAGAGCAACTGATGTATGTCATCAAATATGGAGATGGAGTCGCTAAAATATCGAAGTTGGAGATTGGATTGAGCACACATTATATCAAAACTACCACGAGAAGTATCTGGAAATGGGATGAAATTGAAAAGAAGTCAGGGAGGTGCCATGGTTCTTGCGTCATGGCACTAGTCCACCCCGCTCTCTTCTTCATGTATATAAGCCAGAAGTCTCCTCGACCTTCTTTTCTCCTTAGTTCATAGTCTTAGATGATATACGATTTCAACCTTATTATTATTAGAAGAAGAACTATTTTAATATTCAATAAAAGCCTAACCAAGAAAACTCTATTAACGCATTTTTGAAATCATGAAAAAATAGATGAACGACTCAAAGCTCAGTTATTATAAATTAAAATGTAGGATACTCTACCAATCAAAGCGTCGAAGCGTCTTAACAACGAGCTATCTACCATCTAGATAATCAAATACAGTATACATCAATTCTATATCAATAACAATCCAATCATCGAGTTTCCCTCTCGAGCCAAGAAGAAACCAAACAAACAACTTGTAGCCGCGAAGAGTTCTCGTCACTTCTAGACAATAAGTTGATTCTCAAATGTCCCTATGATCTCTCATCTCAGTCTTCACGGTTACAAACTCACTCTAATAAAAACATCAAAATAATTTGCTGTGGTTGTTAATATTTCACTTAGTCACTTTCTCATATTCATATACCAAGCAGGTAAATAGGTACCTAGGTAGGTAGTCATTATACAATCTATTCCATTCCCCACTATTCCACCCCCATTTACTCATTAGCGAATCAGTGAAGTAGCGAATTAGCGAATGATACAAATCTATCTGTATGTAGGTGCCTAGATACTTAGGCATATATATCCCGTAATATCACTCCCAAGTCGTGTGATTATGATAATGTCATTTTATTAGTTAGATGTATCTAATTATACACATCATGAGGTATGATTCATAACTCGATTCACATTAATTTAGTTACGTCAAGACATTGCAAACAATACACAGCACAGTATAAAAAAAGCATCACATCACATACCATCACACTAACGAAATAAAACTTCACCAGCACCAGAAAAACTATTTATTTCCCCTCCCATCTTCTCCCTTTTCCCCTTTTCTCCGTTTTCCCCCTTTACCCTCCCCCCTCCCCCATCCTT